>CAXIWF010000448.1:0-15016 GCA_964036045.1 Eutreptiella sp. 'Long Island Sound 2002' | reverse complement strand
GGTGAAAGCATGTTGGGTGCGTACATACATGGGTTTGTGTGTGTATGGGGGTGGGTGGGAAGCAATGATGCACCATTTATTAGCGTAATGAATACTAAATAAAAATTCAGTTCAAGAAATGAACAGCTTGATAACATGAATGCGCTTTTTTTTCTCCAGAGCCAATTGATGATACTCAAGTCCATACAAACACTGCAGTTGTGATTGTATGTGCATGTGTGTGCATGTTTGTGCATCATTTGTGCATGTTGCACGGTGCTGACACCACCACGTACCTTGTTATAGTACCAGTGCATCCAATCCGGCGCGAGGTGTGTGAGGTGTGGGGACAGCGACCAGCTCAGGGGGAAGCAGCCTAGGTAGGAGGGGTCGGCAGCACAGCGGTCTACTCGCTGCTGCATCCAGTCACGCCGGGACTGCTCCACAAAGTGCACATTGTCGCCGTCGCCTATCGATCGTACGTACCGGTTCAACATTCGCAGCATGTCGATCGATCGATGGATCGAGCGAGCGGGCGTGAAGTGAAGGTTAGTGCGATTGATTAATAATTAAGAAGTCAATTAATTTATCCCTCATTCGATTATCCCCCGCCCCCCCCCCCCCGCCCAACCTCCTCAGAATATATTCACATCAGAATAGCAGGTTGCCAATGAAGTATATACTTTATTAGGTACGTGAAACCAAATAAACGGGTTGATATAAAATTCTTAACCAACTAGTCAACAACGGGCAGGCAGTTGATCAGAGAGCAGCAAGCAGAATATCTTACCCATGACGAACATGACATACGTCTTGGAGCTGTTGAACGTCTCAGATGCCACAGGATTCTGCGGCACTGGCTGCGAAACAGGCGCCTTGCGACTCAGGTAGCTGAGGTCGTTCACTTCCGGCAGAGGCGATTTGGCCCATGTTGTGCGCATCGTTACAGTTCGTCTCTGCTTCGAAAATGTCGCCCGCTACGGGCCAGGCATCATTGTAACCGTAAACTGGATAGGCCTACCGTGTGTGTGCGGCAATACAAAATAAAACATACCATCACACCAACGGTAGTGCTTTACCCAGATTCTTTTCATCAGACAACTATGATAGCAAGGTGAATTTTGGTTTTAAATACAGTGATGATACCAAAAACGAGGCGACATATGATACACACAAAGCTATTTAAACCGCGCTGGAATCAAAGGGAAAGAACCAACAAAAACCATAAAGCATACCTGGGCCAAGGGTTCTGCGTAGTCAGCTTATACATAAAGTCATACTGGTCGGACTTTTCAACACAGCCATTCCAAAGGAAGATTGTGAAGATCTTTTCCTTGACTAGGTAGTCTGTCAGTCCTAGATCAGGCGATCCGGTGAGCGGCGGATCCTGTGGATTCGCAGCATTATCGAACCCTGGGTTAAGGAAGGCTAAGGTTGTAGTATCATTCACGAATCTGTCATATACGTACTCCGTTGCCTCCAGCACTTCGAATCCAGCCCATTCAACGGTGGCGTCGAACACCTGTGCCGCGCCGGCAACTGGAATGACCGAATCGATATCAGCAGCATCCACGGGTACTGCACCCATCACTCCCGCCATGGTAATGAGGTTAGGAATCAGAGCCTGTTGAGTTGCGAAATCATACTTGATATATGCTTTTTGCGTGGAAAGACATGTGCGAAGGAAGCTATCCAGCGTTACAATTTGCGGGTCAGTGACGCCTTCGATATCCGCCAACCAGTCGTAGTCATACTTGTCGAGTAGCGTGTATACCCCAGTAAATCCATCTTCCGCATTACGATTCATCAGTCCAGCGCAAGATTGCACTGACAGTTGAGACTGTGATGTTATGTCAGTTAAATCAACTACATACTGCGGCGAAGTTCCACAAACGGCAACAGCGATTGACGCCGCCAATAAAAGCGAAAAAATCATATCTTCGAACCAGGTTTCAAAATAGTCTGAACAAAAGAAATAACTGGAAATAGAAATAGCTATCATACGCAGCTAATTCCCTTGTCGGGATGTGTGTTATTATTCCATGATGGAAAAATAAGAATCCCAGGAATCCACCAGTGGCATTTCAGCACCGTGCTATCCCAGCAGTAGCTGGGATCCTGGGATTGGAATTCAGAGATCAACAATATTCTATTGGGACTAATTTTCAATCATAATAATCGAAGTAAAACCGTGGCCTCTTTGAAGTTTTTGAAAATTTTACTTCGACTTTCCAGCAGCAGCAGGGTTTGCTATCCCAGCATCATAATTTACTGGAAATTGCTGTACCGGGTACTATCTTTGCGTATACTAGGTTCGAGTCAATGTTATTTGTTGAATCAAGTACTGGCCGAGTTTAGATGCGCGGACAATGATGACTCAGACCCATTTCCTACTTCTAGCCATCATCGGCTCAAGTTTATTGCTTACAGTCCGCACATTTGCACCATGTGCCATTCATGGCTATAGGCAGCGCTTTTTATCAGCCCACAAGATAAACTTAATGAATAAACCCATTTTTGCTATTCGACCTTCTCGTTCCTTTGATGATCCTCACACCGCTAGCCCGGATATAAACTTTGACTACGGCGAATCTCCCTCAGACTTGTTAGAAAGTGGAGAAATTAGTAGCAGTGAAATTATTGGGACTATGACGAGAAGTTTCAACAACGAAACCAGATTGAGTCCCTCGATTTCCATCACTAAGATGACCGGGGCATTACCCTCTGAAAAGCTCGGAGTTTCCATTTTCACCGCATTGCTTTCTCTTGCTCTATCCAACAATATTTGGCTAATAACCCTGGTATCGACTTCAGCCGCATGTTTTTGTCGATAAGCAAAATAGCCTCTCCCAGGGATTGCGAGGCATTGGCTACCACACCTTTGTCTTCCTTGCGCGGCTCTACATGATCTTGTTCAAAGATAAGAAAGTCGCGTTTCTCCTCCGGAACCTCGATTCTCAGATAGCCCAATTGGGCTTAGAGGACCCACCTTCACTTGAGAGCTGGTTGGATACTTCGAAGCGCACGTCTAGTCTGGATGAGCGTGAAAATACTGTTGCAATGCTTGAGCGTTTTATCGAGGCAGAAAAAGCGGAGATTGTGATCCAGCGACAAGAGGCGGCAACTCGGCGAGAACAGCAGTACCAGCAGTGGAAGATGAGAGCCGAACACGTCAGGAACCTCGCCCGTGGCATTAGCAGCGCTATTGGACTTGACGTTGAGCCGGCCAGCACCGCCGCTGCACCCTCAGCAGCCTCTTCCACCTCTGCTGCACCAGCAGACGAGCAAGAAGATCCTTCCGATCCCTGCGGGAATCTCACTGCCGTCCGTGCCCCGGAGACGAATGTGGGTTCTGTAGCTGACTTTACCCAACTCCTGCTCCTCGCCCCTACCGTGAAAGAGAACCCGCCATTCCCAGTAGGGGCATTGGGACCAAAAGTGGTGCCACTGATTTTGATGATCATACTGGTGCTGTTCCTGCTACATACGCTATGGAAGCTCTGGGGAAGCAAAAAAGTGCAGCTCTGAGTGATCCCACCCAGATCCCCGGAGGTAGCACCTCCGCCGCGAACTCTGTCCAAGATACGGAATCCGGCCCGGCACCACCTACATCAGCTGTGGAAGCGTTGCTCAGCTTCCAGCTGCCTGAGAAATCCACGAGTAGCCTTTCTATGCCATCTGAACTGACCTCTGTCTTGTCTACCTTCAATGACCCCTCCGTAAGTTTCGGGCTCGAAAAAAGAGTCCCTTCTATAGCAACGTTGGCGATGGACGTCACATCCGTGAGTAGTAGTCCCAGCGGTAGTGTTAGCAGTCCCAGCAGCCCCAGCAGCCTCCACAGCGGTACCCAATTAAATGCCCAGCAGAAGCTTGCGATCAAGGAACGGTACCGTGCACTGACCAAACAGTTCCACCCAGATTCCCAGCAGGCGGCCGCCCTCCCGCCGAGCTCTCCAACGCGCTCATGGCTAATTTAAACCAGGCGTATGACAGCTTGGTCCAGCTAAAACCCAAGGTTAGCGCCGTGGATGCGCGGGCAAAGCGTAGTGCTCGAAGTGTGTTTGACCAGGCAGTGCCTCCACCAGTGGGCACGCGACCGCCTGAACATGCCCAGAGACCGTCCCCCAGGATGGCTGTCAGCCCCAGCACGAGTAGCAGTCCTGACCCTTACTCTCCTGATCTCCAGCCCTTATCGTTCGAAGCACTGTCGCACGACCCCTCCTTAAAACTCGATGATAGAAATAAAGAAGACCCGACTGAAGCTCCGCAGACATCGACGGAAGCTGCACCCCATGCATTGGAGGCACTGGATTGTGCATCCATGCTCGACGTGCCTTCATCTGGACCAGCTGAGCCTGAATTTCCCCAGGCATCGATGGAAGCAGAACCGGTCAGTAGATGGGATCCAAACCAGCTTGTAGCGGGTAGTAGATTACTAGACTTCTGGTCGAAATCACAGCTACAGCAGGCACAGCAGGCAGAGGAGGTGCAGCAGCAGGCACAGCTCGATCCATCACTGTCTCCCGATAGTGAGAATATTTCTGCTCCCGCTAGCGACAGTAAGGACATGGTTGGTGAGGTTGCACACACAGAGGCATCACAACAGCCACAGTCAGAGCCACAGCAGCAGCATAAGGAGAGCCAAGAGCTGCATATATACCACACACCACGCTATTCTTTTGATCATAGCGTGACGCCAGAGTATCGTAGAGCTACTGAGAATCAGGGACACAGCCTGGTCACGTTCCGACATGAGCACCTGCAGGCACATCAGACGCCTCTCCTTCGCAGCATGGTGCCCAGCAGGAGTAGTAGTAGCAGCAGGAGCAATGACAGAGGTAAACGAGCTCATTCCACAGCAAGTAAGGCTGAAACTACTGACAAAGGCATCGATATAAACCAAGGTCACGAGGTTAACAGTAAGATTGGCGAAGAAGAGGGTGACGATGATGATGGTGATGAGTCGTACAGGGCTATCCAGAGGGAATTGCAGAGGAAGAAGGAGGCACTTGTGATCGAAGAGAAACGGCGACGAGAGAGGGAGCGACATTTGCACTCGGACTCGCAGCAACACCAGCACCAACAGTGGCAGCAACGCTGGTTGAAAGAGCATGCCACGGGCATAATCGACAACAACCGAAGCGATTACGCACAGCGACCATCTGCTTCAATGGGGCGGCAGTGGCACGACGACGACTGGACGTTGCAGCGACGTGCTGCTCGGGTTCGACGGGTAGCCTACCTGGAGAGCGAGGCTGATCGGCGCCGCAGCAGAGAGCGCGCTCGTTTGGACTGGGCTCGCATCCGCAGCGGCGGCTGTGACCTGCATGGGATGCTACAACAAGCGAGGGTTGACGATGTGTTGCCCAGACTACAGATGCACGTGTCTGCTTCTGCTTCTGCTGCTTCTGTCGCCGCTGGTTCATCTGGTGCTTCCAAGCAGCGGCCTCAGCTCCAGATGCACAAGCAGCAGGTACAGAAACTGTTGCAGCAGGTGCAGCAGCAGCGGAGAGTCGTAGATCGGATGCCGCTCTCTTCCACACGACAGGGTATACTGGGCCCAGCTGGTCTATCGAGAGCTGCTGTTGATGCTGCTCATGCTGAAGAGGACGAACCGGCAGCAGTGCTTACCCTCAATGCTGACGGCGTGTCCCGTATCTCGAAGGCTAACAGCGGCAGCAGGAGCAGTAGTCTCACCAGCCAGCCTTCAAGGTTACAGGACCTTCCCAGCGCATACAAGCCGCCGCAGCATTCTGTAGGAAGTAGTATAAAAAGTGCTTCTGAGAGGGGTAGACCTTTGGATACGCTGTTCGTCGTGCAGAGTAAGGGTGCGGCTGTGGGGCAGCTGAGAAGGGATGGTGTGGGTTACTCTCTCAGCCATGACGGCGATATTAGCTACACGGGCCTGCTGGACAGGACCAGCAGTGGCAGTAGCACTAGTCGCAGCAGTGGCACAAGTAGCACTGCTTGCAGTCGTACTAGTCGCAGTAGTGGGTGGGTTGGTAGCAGCCCGCGTCAATGGGCCCCTCCAGTTAAACCAGGAATGAAACTCGTCAGGCAAGGCGATCGCTACGTGTACATGAAATCACAGCAGGAATGAGCTGAGAGTCTTAATATAATCTTGAAACGACTGTTTCTGCTCTTGCTCTCGCTGCTACTGTACGGACCACAGTAAGACTGCCAGTTTTTATTAGTTTTCTGTTGCTCTCCTCCTTTCATATGATAGTATTTGGTATGGGCCATGGTTCAGCTATGTGCCCTGCACGATCTCGTATTCCATCAAACAGCGCATGCGCATTATTTGCATGTGAGTCACTCGCAACAGCGAGGCTAAGTAGGGAATGCACATCTAACCACACTGTGGATATTCGCGCCACAATAACAGGTATACAACGATGCTTATATTGTTTCTGTAAAATATTTTAGACACCACAGGCCATACCGGTGACTATACATGTAGTAGTACTATGTTATGCAATCCTGGTTATCATGATACAACAGAAACAGGAATTACTTCTAATGAAGGGGAACTACACCGAATCGCTTCAAGTGGACACAAAAACTTTATCGAAGTTCCTTTGAAGCACTGTAATCTTGCCGACAGCTTCGGGTGACTTCCTGATGCTGCACTCTTGACTCAAGCTTTTCGGAAAAGCCGCTGTTGCGGTATTATTAAAATTGTACGAGCTCGCAAGTGACTTCATTGTAGGAGCCCATATTATCGTTTCGGATAACAACTGTATGCTGCTTCAAATTGCTGCATGGAAAAAAAAAAAATAGAAAACTATGAATCAGCCACAGCAAAATGAACAAAATGTGCAGCAGTGGCGGCGGCGTCACCAGCCACAAGAGGAACGACCAGAACAAGACGACGATGACGAAGAAGCTGGCTATGATGACCTTCGAATGGCCTCGTTGCCCCGAAGCGAAAATCCCGCCACAAACGCCTCGACAATGCGACAAAATCTTGAACCAAGATCAAGATTAGTCGAAGCAGAAGCAGTGTTTCCTTTGATTGAGCTGGTAAACAGTGGCAGTGCAGATGCTAAAGAGGTAGCTGCTGAGGCATTGCAAAATATGGCTATTGCGAGCGAGAACAAGGTTGCTATGTTCGAAGCAGGGGTAGTAACCCCTTTGATAGAACTTATGAATAATGGTAGTGTGGCTGCAAAAGAGGCGGCCGCTGGGGCGCTTTGGAATATTGCAGATGTTCATGAGAACAAGGTACCATTGCTGAAGGCAGGGGTGGTACCTCCACTGGTTGAGATGATGAAGAGCAGTAGTATGATTGCAAAGGAGAGGGCAGCCGGGATACTACAGAGTTTAGCCGTTGTGAATGTGAACCAGGTGCCTCTATTTGAAGCAGGAGCGGTACCACCACTGATCGAATTAATTAAGATTGGCAGTGAGCGAGCAAAGGAGGCAGCAACTCTAGCCCTAGGCAATATCGCTGTGGCAATGGAAAATAAAGTGCGCATGGTTGAAGCAGGCGCATTGTCTCCTCTAATCGAGTTAATGTCATCTTTTACGATGGATGGCATGGGAAATGCAGCGTTTGCTGTAGGGAATATCGCTATCGCCAGTTTAAATCAGGTGCCTCTATTTGAAGCAGGGGCGGTGCCCCCTTTGATCGAATTGATCAAGAGCGGCAGCATGGGAGCGAAGGAGGCAGCTGCTCTTGCACTTGGAAACATTGCCGTTGCTATTGAAAACAAGAAGCCAATTTTTGAAGCAAGAGCAGTGCCCCCCTTGATAGACTTAGTGAAGAGTGGCAGTATGGTAGCAAAGGAGGCAGCGGCGTATGCACTTTGGAATGTAGCTGATGCGAACGAAAACCAGGTGCCAATGTTCGAAGCAGGGGTTGGGCCTCCTCTAATCGAGCTGCTGTGGAGTGGCAGCATGTGCTCAAAGGAGAAATCTGCTCGAGCTCTCGCCAGTATTGCTATCGCGAGTGAGAACCAGGTGCCACTGTTAGAAGCAGGAGTTGTGCCGCCTTTGATCGAACTGCTCAACTGCGAGCCTATGGGAGCAAAAGAAGCGGCCGCCCAAGCTCTACGAATAATTTCCTTTTCAGAGAGTAATCAGGTGCCAATGTTCGAAGCAGGAGCAGTTCCTCCGCTGATTGAACTGGTGAAGAGCGGCAGCATGACTGCAAAAGAGGAGGCGGTTGGGGCTCTTTGGAATATTTCTTTTGCTCGCGAGAATCAAGTTGGCATGTTCGAGACAGGAGCGGTTCTTCCTTTAATCGATCTTTTGCGCAGTGGTAGCATGGAAGCGAAAAGGATGACTGCAGGCACTCTCGGGTGCATCGGCTATGCAAATGAGAACAAGGTTGCAATGTTCGAAGCAGGCGCTGTCCCACCGTTAATCGAACTGGTGAAGAATGGCAGTGAGGGAGCGAAGGAGGAGGCAGCTAGGGCACTTTTGATCCTCACGATTGCGAGCGAAAACCATGTGCCGATGTTTGAAGCCGGAGTGGTGCCCGCACTGATCGGGCTTTTGAATGGCGGCAGCATGGCTGCGAAGGAGGCAGCGGCGGGGGCACTCTGCTATATTGCAAATGCAAGCCAGAACCGGGAACGTATGTTCGAAATAGGCGTACTACCGCCACTCATAAAGCTGGTTAAGAGCGGCAGCATGGCTGCGAAGGAGGCCGCGGCTAGCACACTGCATCGCATTTCATCAGCGAGTAGAATCCATCTGCCACTGTTCCGGGCAGGAGCAGTACCTCCGCTGATTGAGTTGGTGAAGAATGGTAGTATGGATGGAAAAGAGGCAGCGGTTGGAGCTTTATGGAATATTTCCTTTGCTGGCGAAAACCAAGTGCCGATGTTTGAAGCAGGGGCATTGTCCCCACTAATTGAACTCGTAGTGACTGGCAGTATGTTTGCGAAGGAAATGTCAGCAGGCGCGCTGAGAAACTTGGCCTATGCTGATGAGAATAAAATACCCATGTTCGAAGCAGGGGTGGTACCTCCTTTGATCGAGCTGATGGAGAATGGCAGTATGAGTGCGAAGGAAAAGGCAGCTGGAGTCTTGCATAATCTCCTGTATGAAGAAGCAAACCAGGCACCAATGCTTGAGGCAGGGGCAGTTCCTCATTTTATAGACCTGCTGAGGACAGGTAGCACGGATGCGAAGGAGACAGCAGCTGGGGCACTTTTAAGCATGGCAGTAGCTAGTGAGAATCAGCTGCCGATCTTCAAAGCAGGGGCAGTGCCTCCACTCATTGAGCTGGTGAAGAGTAGCTGCATGGCTGTGCAGGTGGCCGCCGCCGGGGCGCTAGGAAACATCGCCCTCGCGAATGAGATCAAGGTCCCTATGCTCGAAGCGGGTGCCGTGCCTCCTTTAATTGAGCTAGTTAATAGTGGGAGTATGGCTGCGAAGGAAGCTTCAGCGGGGGCGTTGTGGAACATTGCAGGTGCTCATGAGAATCAGCTACCCATGTTTGAAGCAGGGGCGGTTCCTCCTTTGATTGAGCTGTTGAAGAGCGGCAGTGATGGTGCGAAGGAGAAAGCAGCTTATACATTGTGGAGTATTGCAGAGAATAGCGAGAATCAGCTACCCATGCTACAGGCAGGGGCGGTGCCTCCTTTGATCGAATTAGTAAAGAACGGCAGTGATAGTGTGAAGGAGGCAGCAGCTTGTGCACTTGGTAATATCGCAGTTGCAATCGATAATAAAGTGCCTATATTCAATGCAGGGGCGGTGCCTCTTTTGATCGAGCTGGCGAAGAACGGCAGTGATGGTGCAAAGGAAGCCGCAGCGGGGGCGTTGTGGAACATTGCATGTGCTCATGAGAATCAGCTACCCATGCTAGAGGCAGGGGTGGTGCCTCCTTTGATCGAGCTGTTGAGGAATGGGAACAACGAAGTTAAGGAGGCAGCAGCAGGGGCCTTGCAGTGTCTGTCTTATTTTGATCCTGATCAGCGACAGCATTGATACCAGTGCGAGTGCGGTCGGTGCCACGGAGCATACTGGCTAGGTAACTCAGTTACATGACTCGGCGTCGAACAGTCACATTCAATGGGGACTTTCAGCGGGCGGGGTGCTGCTGCTGAAGTAGAGGGGAAGTTAGAAATATGATACAAATTTTCAAACAAACAGCAAACAAATGCAGCAGCAGTGGAACCAGATCTCAATAGGCCACTATCAGGGCCTCTAGTTCTCAAAAGATGCACCCTAGTAGAGTAAAGTGGCCTCCCAGTGAAATGGCACTACTCATTTTAAGAGCCTGCGTCATTTCGTTAGTTGTTGGATTGGCTGCAGGCTGTTGACCCATCATGATTATCCATTATAGCCAATATTCAGTCCTTATTGATAATCTTTGTCGGGAGAATGAGTACTCTTTTGGAAACCTAGTCAACCACTCTTGTAATAGATTAAATTAAACCTTTAACTTCCCTTTAAATCCAACATTTTTTTTAGTGTTTGCTGTTATATCTCATGTCGTGAAAAAAAACCGCAAAAATTGTTAATTTATACAGCCCCTGCGGCCTCTCCTCTGTCATCGACTACCGCTATATCAAGGCGTACCAGCAGCAAGAAATAAATCTGAAACACAACAGCAATACTTTATCAACAGGGTTTATTTACATGCGCTCAAATCAACCTATCATTCCCAAAGTCTCTAGCCCCACCATTCTTAAAGCCTCTAATGTGCCCTCTCAATTAAAGGAAAGCAAGAAATGCGTGTACCTGCTACTGGCCCTACGCTTACTGTACCAGTTCTAACTACTATATCGACAGGTCACACCCAAGCCAGAGATCGCAGCATTCCATCATACATGCACGACAGAACCGTCACGCTAGGTCTGCCTGACTCTTAGACACAATCACCCACAGCATTCCATGGTACATGCATGGCAGCACCGCGGGGCACATGTTAAAGTCACGATAGGCCTGCCTGACTCTTAGACACAAACCCACCCACAGCAATCATCCAGCAAACCAGCATTAGGAAAGCGAAAGAATATCCGAGCAGGAAGTAGTTCAGCACGGGCAAGTTGCCGAACTGCCACACAGCTGCGTCCTTCTCAGTGAAGTATAGATAGCAGTGGTAACCTCCAATCGCCCCAAACCCGTAGAGGATCAGGTATATAAACCCCACAATAGTGCCTGCGGGAAATTGAATGCAAACTCCAAAAGCAAGCAGACCCAAGACAACCGATGCAAAGCACAACAGGACCTTGTCGGGCAGAGCTAGCCCAGAAGAACTATTGCCGTCGCTATCAGTAGCACCTACACTCTTACACGGAACTCTACAGTTGCGATAGGCATACGCTTGTGTTGCCTGCATTATGCATAGTCCCACCGCATATATATAATGCGCCACGATGTGCTGCCAGACGGTGTGGATCCAGTACATGAGGGGGTCGAGCCTGTCATCATTGTCCTTGTCAATTGTGTCAAGTGCGCTCTTGTACATGGCTGACGCAGAATGGAAGCCCGCTCCTTGCCCGTACAGCGCAGCCCCAAACATAAAGACCCCAATGCACATCGCATCGTACACGCTCTTCTCCTTGGACAATTAAATGAGATGGTCAAAAATGTAGTTATGTGCAAAAATTCTGGTAATAACTTTAACCTTGAGACTATACTACCGAAATGACCATTTCAAATTATGCGATAGAGATGTGCTTGAAGTAGATGTAAGCATGGGGAAAAACTATGCAGAGAATGAGAATCACCTCTTTGAATATACCGCTCCTATATAGGATAAAAAAGTTAATCAGCAGTCCTCCGACAGGTTCGATAAAGCGTATAACATCGTCCCCGGTGTACCAGTCTGGATGATGTGCATAGTAATTATCTGGGCCGGTATTCGTTAAAACAGGAATGGATGTAAGAACGAAAGTCCAAATATTGGCGATCAAAAAGTACAGGAGAATCCACCTAAGCGATACTTCTCCTTTATTCCTTCTTAGGGCGCAATCATCGTCAACAAGCGCATCACGATCAGCTTTTTCGTGCCCTAACTGCATCGATTGCATCTGCGGACCGACTTCTCTTATTAGGTGAATGACGTGCTTACATGATTGTGAAACTCAGCGCCGGGGCTGTTGGGCGTTTTATATACTCATACAACGGGACTAATCAATAGGTTTCACGGGGTTGCCAGAATGAATACCTGGAAAACGAGTAAGTTGGTCACCCCAACAGGTGTTGTGTGTGTGTTTGGTTACTCAAGCAGTTAAAAACATCACGCAGAAAAGCTGCCATACATAACTCTATAACCCCGGAGCACACGGGAAAAATTATCATAAAAGAGGCGTCTGCTGCTCTGCTGTAAGTTGACCAAAATCTGGAAATCCAGAAATTACTATCCCAGGTAAAGTTATCTGCTGCAGCTGTAAGTTACTGTTTCTCCTGGATCTGCTGAGCATAGAACGGCTGGAATAGCATACCATGCCAGTCACTTAGGAACGTATGAGTTTAAATTTACAGTCAATTTGCACGAAGCGTTAAATGCGTTGTATGATTCGATAGAGAGACTCTGGTTTCTGCTGTCTTCACCCGAAATTTATGAAATAATCGAACCACTGCGTGCTGGGCATGTCGGTTGCTTCTGCTACTGCAATTGAAGGAGGCCATGACCATGAAGGTCAGCAGGATTTGGTCTTCAGTCTACCCCGAGATATCGCTGTGGAACTTCTCACTTCATGGCTTATGCTACCTGAAATCGCACTCTTGGACTCGGTCATGTGCAATCATAGGAAGCGCGGTTCTTTGCTCTCGTTGCTTTCCTCCCGCGAGGTGGTATTCGATGGCATGACCTTGGAGGGTTTAAAGCTATGTATGATAGAATTAGGGAAATTCCAAAAGCAATTAACGATTACTTGAAGTGGCTCTATGAGAGAGGTGTGAAGGTACTGGAGCTCAACCTGATGGGCATATCAAACGAAGTGATGCTTTTGATGGCATACCTAACGATAAACGGCCCCTTCGTTGTGCGTTTGAGATTCGGAAGTTGTGTTAAAACTGTAAGAGTGCAACCTTGCATTCCCGCGGGGTTAGTAGATGCACTGCAGCACATCCAAATTGCGAGAGTGTTGCTTTCTGTGGCTTCAATCTAGGCGATAAATTTACTGATGATGTGAAGGCAATTGCAAGACGTCTTTCTGTTCTATGTGCACTGAAAGATCTTGCCTTACGGGGTAACTCTATGGGTTTCGAAGGTGCGCGTGCGATAGCGGGGAGTTTGTCCTCTCTACCCCTGCTCACGAGTCTCGACTTCAGTGACAACTTTCTCGGGGTCGAAGGTGCGCGTGCGATAGCGGGGAGTTTGCCCTCCCTCCCCCTGCTCACAAGTCTTGGCTTCAGAAACAACTTTATCGGGGTTGAAGGTGCGCGTGCGATAGCGGGGAGTTTGTCCTCTCTACCCCTGCTCACGAGTCTCGACTTCGGTGACAACTCTCTCGGGGCCGAAGGTGCGCGTGCGATAGCGGGGAGTTTGCCCTCCCTCCCCCTGCTCACGAGTCTTGGCTTCAGAAAAAACTGTATCGGGGTTGAAGGTGCGCGTGCGATAGCGGGGAGTTTGCCCTCTCTACCCTGCTCACGAGTCTCGACTTCAGTGACAACTTTCTCGGGGTCGAAGGTGCGCGTGCGATAGCGGGGAGTTTGCCCTCCCTCCCCCTGCTCACAAGTCTTTCACGAGTCTTGGCTTAAAAAAAAACTGTATCGGGGTCGAAGGTGCGCGTGCGATAGCGGGGAGTTTGCCCTCTCTACCCCTGCTCACGAGTCTCGACTTCAGTGACAACTCTCTCGGGGTCGAAGGTGCGCGTGCGATAGCGGGGAGTCTGCACTCCCTCCCCCTGCTCACAAGTCTTGGCTTCAGAAAAAACTGTATCGGGGTCAAAGGTGCGCGTGCGATAGCGGGGAGTTTGCCCTCCCTCCCCCTGCTCATAAGTCTTGACTTCGGTGACAACACTCTCGGGGTCGAAGGTGCGCGTGTGATAGCGGGGAGTCTACCATCCCTAACCCTGCTCACGAGTCTCGACTTCAGTGTGAACTATATCGGGGACGAAGGTGCGCGTGCGATAGCGGGGAGTTTGCCCTCTCTACCCCTGCTTAAAAATCTCGGTTTAGATGGCAACTCTATCGGGGTCGAAGGTGCGCATGCGATAGCAGGGAGTCTGCCATCCCTACCCCCGCTTAACAATCTCGGTTTAGAAGGCAATTCTCTCAGGGTCAAAGGTGCGCGTGTGATGGGATTCCCCGTCCCTGACATGGTGCACAAGCCCAAGAAGAGTAGTAAGAACGACGCCAAGAAATGGAAATAGTAGCTGTTTGTTTTTTATTTTGTTATGAACCTCACGCCCGTACAAGTTTTAATGAGGCGGTGCCCGCCCTTTGCTGTTGGCTGGCCACCGATTGGGGTGAGCCGAATGGCCTACTGGTAAGTGATTCTAGTGTGCTGATAGCCGGTAACCCCCTCATGATCGGTGAGGAGCACAGGCCCCTAACCCTAAGCGGTGACAAGGCTAGGATAAGGGCTCCCACCTAGGGTAATGGTAACGCACCTAGGGTTACGATATCAGCAGTGAGCTTCTCCCACCCAGCACTTGAAACAAACTTTTAAAGAAACTATTGATTGTGGCGTGGGCCTTTCATATAATTTTGTTAAAGAGGGACCGAGGGTCCAACCGTCAATGCCGGGATTTTATACGGGGCAGTCACGTGAATTCTGCTGGAATCCTGCTGCAGCAGCTGCTGGAAATCACACAATAAACCGAAACGACAATCGAGGTATAGTAGACCGTTACGGCCATGTGTGAGCCAACAACTGCATATGACCTGCTGGAGTATCGCAAGTTTTGAACTAATCTTGTCTGCGCCATAACTTAAACTACCTCACTATTTACCCTGGCATTTACCAATATCAGACGTTTGAAACTTTTATTCGACCACCTTACAACTGAGATTTTTCGGCGGAAGGGTTGCTTTGCTGAGCGAGTTGCGAATGTATCTTACTTGCACGCTCTCTTATAAGTTTCGTTTACACAATGCTGGGCATTTCGGAACTGTCGCTTATAAG
>CAXIWF010000447.1:0-26036 GCA_964036045.1 Eutreptiella sp. 'Long Island Sound 2002' | reverse complement strand
ACATGAGTCTAACGGCGTTGAGGGTACAAAACAGAGTATTTTGGAGCATCTTACCGCTCTCGTCACAGGTGAGCGATGCCAAGACACCTGGTCTAGTACATTCTCAACTCGCAGGTCAGCAGTGAGACAGGTATTATTCCCTACGAAGCGCACTTCGGTTCTGATGATGCTACTTACATGCGTATGCCTGAAGTTCGTGACGTTTCTGAGACCAAGCATGCCTTTGTCAAGTTGCTGGTTGATAATTTGCGTCATCTTTGGGACGTTTCTAAGGCTTACCAGAGCAAGCTTGTGAAGAAGAGGGAGAAGGGGCAGAATATGGCCGAGCAGAACCAGTATCAGCCTGGAGACCTTGTACTGTTCCGCCGACCAACAGGAGTATCTCTTCCGACCAAGCTCACCATGAAGTACATGGGGCCATTTGAAGTCTTGGCGAATGTCGGCACCTGTGTACGAAGGCGCTGCACACCCTACATGTCGAGCGGCTCAAAGCTTACTTTGGTTCACGTGAGGACGCAGAGAAGGCTGCTCGCATAGACTACGATCAGCATGTCATCGAGAAGATCCTTCACTACAGAGGAAACCCGCTGATCCGCACCACCATGGAGTTCATGATTCGATTCGCAGATGGTGAGGAGCAAAAGCGCTTGGTTACATGGAGCAAGGACCTGTTCGATTCGGTGTCCTACGAAGAGTTCTGTCGCTCAAGACCGGAGCTGTTTCCCCTGATCTTTACGGTTAAGGAGGTAGACAGCAAGATCAAGGCAATATAGGCTCAACCGATCACTGAGGTTAAGTCTAGTGATCTCGCCTACATTGATCTGCATTTTTTCGGAGGTGCCACCTGGTTTAACTCCATCGGTCTGCCAGACTCCGAGAAACTCAGCTATGTGTTCAAGGGGACGCAACCACAGATCTATGTGGCTACAGGTAGAGCTAACTCACGAGCGTTGTGCGCTTGAACACTATCAGGTCAGGGCTTACGGCTCACAGGCATGGTTTATCCCGGGCAGCATGGCATTGGTCACCCCGCAACTTATACTACAGCACCCAGAGATATTACCGGTGCAAGGGCGTGACAATCTACTGCGACAATTACTGCAGCTTTAGTTGGTTGCTAGACTACGGTTTGTGTTGATTGGCTGCTTGGTCACGGATAACGACGCGCTGAATGCCCGGAGGCATTGGAGTCCTGAGAAACACGACAAACATGGCCACCCACATCGCAAATGCAGGTAGGCTTGGCACGAGCTTTGGTTAGCTTGGCAGCTATAGTGTTGTTCCGAACGCGAGCCCGCAGCTCCCCGGCACGGTCTCCCAACAGAGTGCCTGCGCCACCATCATGTATCAACGTTGGACCAGCCCACCCTCGTCGCACGACGCATCGTGGAGTCGTAAGGTGTACGTCAATGCGCGTCTACACATACGTGACCGTACAGCTACATCCACACTCCACCGTAATCTACTACCATTCTCACAGACACGACCTTACGCACGTACGGTATGTACCACTGGTGACCAGTGGACTAGTGCAAGCAAATTCAGAGTATCAAGTATTCATGCTTACACAACTCCATCGGATTCCACTAAGCTATGCATCGCTCGAACACTGGTTTTGGTGGTATAATGAAGACATATGATGGTTTGGGCGTCATATGGTACAATATTGTTAAACAAACTGTACCAGGATAAAACAGTAATGGGACTCTTGTTTAGGCCAGATGGAGGTACTATCTTCGGAACAAGAAGTCGGGAGAGCGAGTTAGAGGCGTTCACGTGACCGCACTGGCTCAGTGAGCTAAGCCATACGAAATTCTGAACACTGAGTGTTCAGAATTTCGTTAATTATTGCCGAATATGTGACGAAAGCCATAGTGTTCAGAATTTCGTTAATTATTGCCGAATATGTGACGAAAGCCATAGTGTTCAGAATTTCGTTAATTATGGCCGAATATGTGACGAAAAACGCCCAAAATCACCTCTTCGGCGCTATGTAAGGGTAATCCGTCCAAATTTTGTTTATTTCTCGACGAATATGGCAGCTTTCAATGCGCTTGAGGTCGCAAATTTGTCTCAGGTACATACCTAACCCCCGTGCTTTTGAAATATTTAGTTCTTCGAAGCATTGGTGAAGTTTGAGTGTTGAGCCCACCTTATACATTCTCCGGGTTAAGCTAATTAATCTCCTGATACGTTACAGCCGAGATTGATGTACGGCTCGACGAGATTAACGCGTTGTATGGTTGGCCCATCAATCTCTGGGCATGGTCGTTGACCGTTAGCAACTGCTGGTTGAGGGCATTTGCGACCTCCTCGTCAATCGTTGCATCAAGGAAATGATGAGACACGGGTATTGAGGATGGAATGGTGCGAAAATAACACATCCGAGGACGACCAGTCGTCGTCAGAGTGGTTTGTTTCATCCGCCACCACTTGGATGATAAATTTTGATCGCCATCCATTAGTTGTAGAAATGCTAATACCTGGGCATGCATAGCTGCAACCAATGATTCGGTTGTGTAAATATTCGCATAATTGATTCGCTCTAATGCCTTCCAGGTTCTTTGGAATTCTTCCTGGAGTAGTTCGGCGTAAGGAGCAGATATCGCGCTGATCGCTGCGAATGGATCCAAGGATGAAGTATTTTGTCCATCACTTGATCTGGCAGTTGAGGGAAAATTCTCCCTGGTTGATTCTGGTGGATCTATAGCAGGGGTTGATAAAGCACTTTGTTCACCCCTGAGGGGACGATCCATATCCTTCTTTTGTTTTTTCTTTGTTTCCATCCATGGTGACTGAAAATTTTCCAGTCGAAGAGTAAATAACGATATCGTACCTTGACCAGGGGCCAAGCTTGAATGAATGATGATGATGGTGATGCTTTATTAATATTATTAATAAAGAACAGAGCTATTGTAAGTATGACTTCTAGAATAGCATGCACAGCAACAACATAACAGAAATGACTGAATGGATTTCACGTGGCATCGTCCTCGTGGAACAGAATTCGGAATTCAGAAATGAGCGGCTGACAATGAATGGCTGACACGTACGTACGCTTGACGTGGTCGTGGCACAATGCTTACAAAGTCATCAAAATTGAAATTACAACTACCATTCCATGCCTTTATCTGCACAGGAAGGTCAAACGAATCGTCTGAGGGTGCTGCCGAAGGGAAAATACTACTCAGCACCGATGCACTTTTCGATGTACAGCTTGAAGCCCCAGGCCTGCTTGCTGCCGTCAGTGTTAAAATATACCCTAATCTTATCGGCACTGATGCTCATGGTTCCGAAGTGGGGCAGTCGCCACTTGAACAGCCGCCACTGTGTGGTGGGATAACGTGTCCAAACATTGCTTTCACCTTCACCGCCTACTGTGACACCAAAGATCTGCACGACGTCTCCGGAATGTGGGGTCCAGCTCTGCCGGTCCATGGTCACGGTGTAGCAGGTGGTGTTAGGGATCTCCACTTCCCACACCTGGTTAGTGTTTGGTGAGTAGTTGTGGTCACTTTCCACAATGATGGAAGGTGCCGTCGTGGGCGTCGCTGTTGGCACGTTGGGACCATTCCCATAAGCGAAAACTCTAACATGGCCGCTGTCATTGCCATTGCCGTCGTTTCCGCTTGATCCGATCGCCACGACGCTGCCATCACCACTCAGGGACACTGACCCACCAGATATATCACCTGCTGCTTCTCCATCAATATCCAGACCCCTCTGCGTCCAGGCAGTACCGTCCCAAGCATAGACCCTGACGTGGCCGCTGTAATAGCCATTGTCAGAATTTGCATGAGCTCCGATCGCCACGACGCTGCCATCACCACTCAGGGACACTGACCCACCAGATACATTATGTGCTGCTTCTCCATCAATATCCAGACCCCTCTGCGTCCAGGCAGTACCGTCCCAAGCATAGACCCTGACGTGGCCGCTGTTATTACCATTGTCGTCATTGTTGCGACCTCCAATCGCCACGACGCTGCCATCACCACTCAGAGACACTGACCGACCAGACATATCAAATGGTGCTTCTCCATCAATATCCAGGCCCCTCTGCGTCCAGGCAGTACCGTTCCAAGCATAGACCCTGACGTGGCCACTGTTATTGCCATTGCCGTCGTTGTTGATTGCTCCGATCGCCACGACACTGCCATCACCACTCAGGGACACTGACCCACCAGACATATCAAATTCTGCTTCTCCATCAATATCCAGGCCCCTCTGCGTCCAGGCAGCACCGTTCCAAGCAAAGACCCTGACGTGGCCGCTGTCATTGCCATTGCCGTCATTGAAGAGACCTCCAGTCGCCACGACGCTGCCATCACCACTCAGGGACACTGACTCACCATAATTATCACCTGCTGCTTCTCCATCAATATCCAGACCCCTCTGAGTCCAGGCAGTACCGTCCCAAGCATAGACTCTGACGTGGCCGCTGTTATTGCCATTGCCGTCATTGTTGCGACCTCCAATCGCCACGACGCTACCATCACCACTCAGAGACACTGACCGACCAGAACTATCATCTGCTGCTTCTCCATCAATATCCAGACCCCTCTGCGTCCAGGCAGTACCGTCCCAAGCATAGACCCTCACGTGGCCGCTGTCATTGCCATTGCCATCATTTCCGTGAGCTCCGATCGCCACGACGCTGCCATCATCACTCATGGACACTGACCCACCGGAAAAATCATCTGCTGCTTCTCCATCAATATCCAGACCCCTCTGTTCCCACGGCGGGTTGGAAAAATCCGAGACTTTAATGGCTGGGAATTTACAAACGACAAGTACATAAAAACAAATGGTCATCTGGGATCAACACCCAAGAGCATTGAAAATAACAGATTTTTTTCTAAACCACATTAATTGCCAATGCCAGAAGTTTCAAAATAAGGCTTCTGTAATTGTATGATGTATTTCTTATTATCGCCTACCTCCTAGAGAATCCGCATCAGTAGGAGTAGCAATATCCCTGTGATGGATGGTGTCATGGGCAAAAGTCGAAGTGCTCGCGGCACATACGTACCCCCACAATAAAAGATTTGCTAGCAAAGTATTCTTCATATCCTTGACACTGATAAACCAAACAATGGTTGACAGTTGTTAGTTTGTTATTATTTTGGTTTTTGTTATTGCTATCTTTTTTT
Organism: Eutreptiella sp. 'Long Island Sound 2002'; assembly: GCA_964036045.1. Classification (NCBI taxonomy): domain Eukaryota; phylum Euglenozoa; class Euglenophyceae; order Eutreptiales; family Eutreptiaceae; genus Eutreptiella; species Eutreptiella sp. 'Long Island Sound 2002'. Next base: position 20,883 of record CAXIWF010000447.1, on the reverse strand, counting down.
AGGATGCAGAAATAAAAAAATGAATGTTAACGAAATACATGACAAGGTTGCGCAGTGATTTTCGCGCAAATTTACGCCAAATGAAGAACGATTTCGGACACGCGACAGTTATTTTCGGACAAAATTCAATGTTAGGCGACGGTTTACCGTATATTCCTGTATTTATTGACTTTGTCCGAAATTAGTGTGGTTAGTATCCTCAACAGTCGGCCCAACAAAAAACAAAATGTACAGCATGAATGTAGTATGAAAAGCAACCCATATACAACATGGATAATACAACACTAAAACTCCCATTGCACTTATTACGGACGATGCTGACATTTACAAACCTGACGGCAGTCTTTAACTAAAATTTAGAGAAGGCGTTTTAAACCAAGAACATATCACAAAGTTTTATGATAATACCAAAAACTTTGTAACATGTAAAACATGTAATTGAGGAATATGTAGCAGTGGGAAAAAATGACAAATAATGAGCAATGTCATGGGTTATTTAGATAATAATTTGATAATAATTGACAATAATTTGATAACCGTTATCACGAAAAAGTTCCAGTTAACGAAACTCTTATTATTATTATTGAAACACACGTACAAATGATCCCTAGATCATTATAAAGATCAATACTTTGTTTGGCTACTAAACTTTGCTAGCTGACACTACCATGGCGTTGGATATGGCTACCGCACTTGAGCTCACTCTCGATGACGAGAGTGAAGCAAAGTTCATGGCATTGAAGAATCTCAACGCCAAGAAGATGAAGGCTTTGATGGCTACGATTGATGCGAAAGATAGGGAAATTGCGAAGTTAAAAATTCTTGGTAAAGACAATCGCCGGGCCCAAATGATCCAAGAGCTCCGAAAAAGGATTAGAACGCACGAAGTCATAAACGATACTATCAAAGAAGAACTACAGCGCAAGGGAGATGGTGTCAATCGAAGAAACCAATGCATTAATTATACGAAAGACACTCGCAGGTCCAAAGAGATTTCGGCCTTTATCTCGTGAGGAGCTTGAAAATAAGATAATTGAGCTGGAAAAGAAAGCGGCGAAGAAACATGCTGGTGGTGGATCCACTCATATTGTACATGATTCCTCCGTAATGGATGGGGCTGATGCTAAGTCTGAGGTGCACCCTTCCACAGCCCAGTCCAAACATTCTGCAACCAGAGGTGGTGGTAGTGGCGCTGTGGAAGGTAAATTTTCAGAGGGGATGAGCTTCATGGGTGCTGGGGTTGGCACCACAACGATGAATACAACCTTGGGGGACACGACCCGAAGTAACCTGGGCGGCGGGATTAATAGTGCAGAGGATATTAATAAATTGGTCTCCCTGGTTGAAGAAATCGATGAGCTTAAACGCACTTTAGCCGCGCGTGATAGTGTTATAGATTTGCAGAAAGAAGAGATTGTCCGTTTGCGGTCCCGTAATGCTCAGCTAATCGCAGCTGAAGAGGATTTGGAATTCCATGAGCGGCGGTACAAGGACCTGCAAGCTGAAAATCAACAACTTGTTGAGACACTCGAGGACAATACGAGGAAGCTGGCAGAGGCGCTGGAGGTTTCAATGAAACTGAAAGAAGATCTGTTAGTGGAGAAAGAGAGCACCCACAGTGAGGGAGTTACCTTACAGAAGGAGTGTGAGCGGTTACTGAAGCAGAACTCAGCACTGCTGCAGAGTATCAACAGTCTGGAGATAGAGATAGAGCAGTCTTCCCGGGATGTCACTGGACACATGATGCGGAACGAGACAACCTCAGCGGGTCTGCGTGGCAAGGACGAAGAGCTTCGGAGCCTGCAGGACAAGCTGGCGAAGGCGGAGGAGCGGCAGCGCGCTAGTGAGGCATGCTGCGCTGCGCTGGAGGAGGTGGCGACCCAGCTGCCTGCGCTGAAGGACCAGCTGCGAGAGAAGAATATTGCGATGAAGGAGATGCGGCGTAATCTAGAAGAGCGCGAACGGAGTCGGCTGAACAAGCTGCAGATGCAGGCTCGACAGCAGCAAGAGCAGCTGGGGGCAGCAGGGTCGTCTGCAGATGCCAAGCCGATCACAGCTGGAGCCGTGGACGATACGAAGCACGCGGACTCTCCACTGCCCCGACGGCGAACCGATGAGGCAGACTCGAAGTAAACTTCCGCCTTCAGTATGGATTTCGATCTGCTTCTTATTGTTGTGTATGATCGTAAATTGGTTATGAAGTTATGTCATTAACGATGCTGCATGGCATGATTTGTGCCTCATTTCGAAACTATGAAGTTCCCCTAATTCAGCTCCACAGATGGCATAAAGTGATACTGTAAGTATCGGGTTAGAAGCGAGAGTTTCGAAGTAATTTATCCGGATCTATTGCACCTGATGGAGGCAAGCCTCAGCACCAAGTCATCAAGATTGGGTCTAAGAAGTTCAGCGCTCAGGCGCAGAACTGGCCGACGATCGAGCAGAAAGCTTATGCTCCCTACTATGCTGTTCGAGACTGCGCATACTACCTACGCTGCAAACGTTTTGTGCTAGAGACTGATCATCGGAATCTTGTTTGGATTGAGAAGTCTGAGGTACCGAAGATCATCCGCTGGCGGGTTTTCTTGCAGTCGTTTGTTTTTCTCCTCCGTCACATTCCCCAGACTCAGAACAAGCTTGCCGACTACAAGTCTCGCTTTGACTTGCCGGACATTAATTCTGACCCTGCAGCTTTGCTCAGTGCTCTTTTATTTCTGCTGGATGAAGATTCTTCAACATCTTCAGAATTGGCTACATTGTTTGCTCTGGCTCAGGATGAGACCGAGCTGCCTTCACATTATCAGAAAGCAGCCCAGACGTTTTCTCCTGACGAGCTCTGTTCCCAGATTCACGGCGGCAGGATGGTTCATCATGGCGTTCGCAAGACCTGGCTAGCTCTCAACAAGCATTTCCCCGGTCATCGCATTCCTATTCGTTTGGTAGAAGATTTCGTCAGTCGCTGCGCTATTTGTCAGAAGCATCGACTTGGAATGCAGGATGCCCAGATGCCAGTTTACCGAACACTCAAGCCTGATTCCAAACGCAAAAGTGTGGGAGTCGATACTTTGACTATCACCCCTGTGGATAAGTTTGGCAACAAGTATCTTACGGTGATCGTGGTTCACAGCACGAAGTTGGTCGATTTTTATCCTTCGGCTTCCAAGGACGCTCTTTCTACGGCAGTCGCTCTATTTCAGTTCTTTGCTACTTATGGCGTCTACGACGACATTATCTCTTTTCCCGGTTCTGATTTGATGAGTGAGGTTGTGGAGCATCTGACAAAGTAGTACGGTATCAGACAAGTCTGGTCGACCGACATGAGTCTAACGGCGTTGAGGGTACAAAACAGAGTATTTTGGAGCATCTTACCGCTCTCGTCACAGGTGAGCGATGCCAAGACACCTGGTCTAGTACATTCTCAACTCGCAGGTCAGCAGTGAGACAGGTATTATTCCCTACGAAGCGCACTTCGGTTCTGATGATGCTACTTACATGCGTATGCCTGAAGTTCGTGACGTTTCTGAGACCAAGCATGCCTTTGTCAAGTTGCTGGTTGATAATTTGCGTCATCTTTGGGACGTTTCTAAGGCTTACCAGAGCAAGCTTGTGAAGAAGAGGGAGAAGGGGCAGAATATGGCCGAGCAGAACCAGTATCAGCCTGGAGACCTTGTACTGTTCCGCCGACCAACAGGAGTATCTCTTCCGACCAAGCTCACCATGAAGTACATGGGGCCATTTGAAGTCTTGGCGAATGTCGGCACCTGTGTACGAAGGCGCTGCACACCCTACATGTCGAGCGGCTCAAAGCTTACTTTGGTTCACGTGAGGACGCAGAGAAGGCTGCTCGCATAGACTACGATCAGCATGTCATCGAGAAGATCCTTCACTACAGAGGAAACCCGCTGATCCGCACCACCATGGAGTTCATGATTCGATTCGCAGATGGTGAGGAGCAAAAGCGCTTGGTTACATGGAGCAAGGACCTGTTCGATTCGGTGTCCTACGAAGAGTTCTGTCGCTCAAGACCGGAGCTGTTTCCCCTGATCTTTACGGTTAAGGAGGTAGACAGCAAGATCAAGGCAATATAGGCTCAACCGATCACTGAGGTTAAGTCTAGTGATCTCGCCTACATTGATCTGCATTTTTTCGGAGGTGCCACCTGGTTTAACTCCATCGGTCTGCCAGACTCCGAGAAACTCAGCTATGTGTTCAAGGGGACGCAACCACAGATCTATGTGGCTACAGGTAGAGCTAACTCACGAGCGTTGTGCGCTTGAACACTATCAGGTCAGGGCTTACGGCTCACAGGCATGGTTTATCCCGGGCAGCATGGCATTGGTCACCCCGCAACTTATACTACAGCACCCAGAGATATTACCGGTGCAAGGGCGTGACAATCTACTGCGACAATTACTGCAGCTTTAGTTGGTTGCTAGACTACGGTTTGTGTTGATTGGCTGCTTGGTCACGGATAACGACGCGCTGAATGCCCGGAGGCATTGGAGTCCTGAGAAACACGACAAACATGGCCACCCACATCGCAAATGCAGGTAGGCTTGGCACGAGCTTTGGTTAGCTTGGCAGCTATAGTGTTGTTCCGAACGCGAGCCCGCAGCTCCCCGGCACGGTCTCCCAACAGAGTGCCTGCGCCACCATCATGTATCAACGTTGGACCAGCCCACCCTCGTCGCACGACGCATCGTGGAGTCGTAAGGTGTACGTCAATGCGCGTCTACACATACGTGACCGTACAGCTACATCCACACTCCACCGTAATCTACTACCATTCTCACAGACACGACCTTACGCACGTACGGTATGTACCACTGGTGACCAGTGGACTAGTGCAAGCAAATTCAGAGTATCAAGTATTCATGCTTACACAACTCCATCGGATTCCACTAAGCTATGCATCGCTCGAACACTGGTTTTGGTGGTATAATGAAGACATATGATGGTTTGGGCGTCATATGGTACAATATTGTTAAACAAACTGTACCAGGATAAAACAGTAATGGGACTCTTGTTTAGGCCAGATGGAGGTACTATCTTCGGAACAAGAAGTCGGGAGAGCGAGTTAGAGGCGTTCACGTGACCGCACTGGCTCAGTGAGCTAAGCCATACGAAATTCTGAACACTGAGTGTTCAGAATTTCGTTAATTATTGCCGAATATGTGACGAAAGCCATAGTGTTCAGAATTTCGTTAATTATTGCCGAATATGTGACGAAAGCCATAGTGTTCAGAATTTCGTTAATTATGGCCGAATATGTGACGAAAAACGCCCAAAATCACCTCTTCGGCGCTATGTAAGGGTAATCCGTCCAAATTTTGTTTATTTCTCGACGAATATGGCAGCTTTCAATGCGCTTGAGGTCGCAAATTTGTCTCAGGTACATACCTAACCCCCGTGCTTTTGAAATATTTAGTTCTTCGAAGCATTGGTGAAGTTTGAGTGTTGAGCCCACCTTATACATTCTCCGGGTTAAGCTAATTAATCTCCTGATACGTTACAGCCGAGATTGATGTACGGCTCGACGAGATTAACGCGTTGTATGGTTGGCCCATCAATCTCTGGGCATGGTCGTTGACCGTTAGCAACTGCTGGTTGAGGGCATTTGCGACCTCCTCGTCAATCGTTGCATCAAGGAAATGATGAGACACGGGTATTGAGGATGGAATGGTGCGAAAATAACACATCCGAGGACGACCAGTCGTCGTCAGAGTGGTTTGTTTCATCCGCCACCACTTGGATGATAAATTTTGATCGCCATCCATTAGTTGTAGAAATGCTAATACCTGGGCATGCATAGCTGCAACCAATGATTCGGTTGTGTAAATATTCGCATAATTGATTCGCTCTAATGCCTTCCAGGTTCTTTGGAATTCTTCCTGGAGTAGTTCGGCGTAAGGAGCAGATATCGCGCTGATCGCTGCGAATGGATCCAAGGATGAAGTATTTTGTCCATCACTTGATCTGGCAGTTGAGGGAAAATTCTCCCTGGTTGATTCTGGTGGATCTATAGCAGGGGTTGATAAAGCACTTTGTTCACCCCTGAGGGGACGATCCATATCCTTCTTTTGTTTTTTCTTTGTTTCCATCCATGGTGACTGAAAATTTTCCAGTCGAAGAGTAAATAACGATATCGTACCTTGACCAGGGGCCAAGCTTGAATGAATGATGATGATGGTGATGCTTTATTAATATTATTAATAAAGAACAGAGCTATTGTAAGTATGACTTCTAGAATAGCATGCACAGCAACAACATAACAGAAATGACTGAATGGATTTCACGTGGCATCGTCCTCGTGGAACAGAATTCGGAATTCAGAAATGAGCGGCTGACAATGAATGGCTGACACGTACGTACGCTTGACGTGGTCGTGGCACAATGCTTACAAAGTCATCAAAATTGAAATTACAACTACCATTCCATGCCTTTATCTGCACAGGAAGGTCAAACGAATCGTCTGAGGGTGCTGCCGAAGGGAAAATACTACTCAGCACCGATGCACTTTTCGATGTACAGCTTGAAGCCCCAGGCCTGCTTGCTGCCGTCAGTGTTAAAATATACCCTAATCTTATCGGCACTGATGCTCATGGTTCCGAAGTGGGGCAGTCGCCACTTGAACAGCCGCCACTGTGTGGTGGGATAACGTGTCCAAACATTGCTTTCACCTTCACCGCCTACTGTGACACCAAAGATCTGCACGACGTCTCCGGAATGTGGGGTCCAGCTCTGCCGGTCCATGGTCACGGTGTAGCAGGTGGTGTTAGGGATCTCCACTTCCCACACCTGGTTAGTGTTTGGTGAGTAGTTGTGGTCACTTTCCACAATGATGGAAGGTGCCGTCGTGGGCGTCGCTGTTGGCACGTTGGGACCATTCCCATAAGCGAAAACTCTAACATGGCCGCTGTCATTGCCATTGCCGTCGTTTCCGCTTGATCCGATCGCCACGACGCTGCCATCACCACTCAGGGACACTGACCCACCAGATATATCACCTGCTGCTTCTCCATCAATATCCAGACCCCTCTGCGTCCAGGCAGTACCGTCCCAAGCATAGACCCTGACGTGGCCGCTGTAATAGCCATTGTCAGAATTTGCATGAGCTCCGATCGCCACGACGCTGCCATCACCACTCAGGGACACTGACCCACCAGATACATTATGTGCTGCTTCTCCATCAATATCCAGACCCCTCTGCGTCCAGGCAGTACCGTCCCAAGCATAGACCCTGACGTGGCCGCTGTTATTACCATTGTCGTCATTGTTGCGACCTCCAATCGCCACGACGCTGCCATCACCACTCAGAGACACTGACCGACCAGACATATCAAATGGTGCTTCTCCATCAATATCCAGGCCCCTCTGCATCCAGGCAGTACCGTTCCAAGCATAGACCCTGACGTGGCCACTGTTATTGCCATTGCCGTCGTTGTTGATTGCTCCGATCGCCACGACACTGCCATCACCACTCAGGGACACTGACCCACCAGACATATCAAATTCTGCTTCTCCATCAATATCCAGGCCCCTCTGCGTCCAGGCAGCACCGTTCCAAGCAAAGACCCTGACGTGGCCGCTGTCATTGCCATTGCCGTCATTGAAGAGACCTCCAGTCGCCACGACGCTGCCATCACCACTCAGGGACACTGACTCACCATAATTATCACCTGCTGCTTCTCCATCAATATCCAGACCCCTCTGAGTCCAGGCAGTACCGTCCCAAGCATAGACTCTGACGTGGCCGCTGTTATTGCCATTGCCGTCATTGTTGCGACCTCCAATCGCCACGACGCTACCATCACCACTCAGAGACACTGACCGACCAGAACTATCATCTGCTGCTTCTCCATCAATATCCAGACCCCTCTGCGTCCAGGCAGTACCGTCCCAAGCATAGACCCTCACGTGGCCGCTGTCATTGCCATTGCCATCATTTCCGTGAGCTCCGATCGCCACGACGCTGCCATCATCACTCATGGACACTGACCCACCGGAAAAATCATCTGCTGCTTCTCCATCAATATCCAGACCCCTCTGTTCCCACGGCGGGTTGGAAAAATCCGAGACTTTAATGGCTGGGAATTTACAAACGACAAGTACATAAAAACAAATGGTCATCTGGGATCAACACCCAAGAGCATTGAAAATAACAGATTTTTTTCTAAACCACATTAATTGCCAATGCCAGAAGTTTCAAAATAAGGCTTCTGTAATTGTATGATGTATTTCTTATTATCGCCTACCTCCTAGAGAATCCGCATCAGTAGGAGTAGCAATATCCCTGTGATGGATGGTGTCATGGGCAAAAGTCGAAGTGCTCGCGGCACATACGTACCCCCACAATAAAAGATTTGCTAGCAAAGTATTCTTCATATCCTTGACACTGATAAACCAAACAATGGTTGACAGTTGTTAGTTTGTTATTATTTTGGTTTTATCTTTTTTTAGGATGCAGAAATAAAAAAATGAATGTTAACGAAATACATGACAAGGTTGCGCAGTGATTTTCGCGCAAATTTACGCCAAATGAAGAACGATTTCGGACACGCGACAGTTATTTTCGGACAAAATTCAATGTTAGGCGACGGTTTACCGTATATTCCTGTATTTATTGACTTTGTCCGAAATTAGTGTGGTTAGTATCCTCAACAGTCGGCCCAACAAAAAACAAAATGTACAGCATGAATGTAGTATGAAAAGCAACCCATATACAACATGGATAATACAACACTAAAACTCCCATTGCACTTATTACGGACGATGCTGACATTTACAAACCTGACGGCAGTCTTTAACTAAAATTTAGAGAAGGCGTTTTAAACCAAGAACATATCACAAAGTTTTATGATAATACCAAAAACTTTGTAACATGTAAAACATGTAATTGAGGAATATGTAGCAGTGGGAAAAAATGACAAATAATGAGCAATGTCATGGGTTATTTAGATAATAATTTGATAATAATTGACAATAATTTGATAACCGTTATCACGAAAAAGTTCCAGTTAACGAAACTCTTATTATTATTATTGAAACACACGTACAAATGATCCCTAGATCATTATAAAGATCAATACTTTGTTTGGCTACTAAACTTTGCTAGCTGACACTACCATGGCGTTGGATATGGCTACCGCACTTGAGCTCACTCTCGATGACGAGAGTGAAGCAAAGTTCATGGCATTGAAGAATCTCAACGCCAAGAAGATGAAGGCTTTGATGGCTACGATTGATGCGAAAGATAGGGAAATTGCGAAGTTAAAAATTCTTGGTAAAGACAATCGCCGGGCCCAAATGATCCAAGAGCTCCGAAAAAGGATTAGAACGCACGAAGTCATAAACGATACTATCAAAGAAGAACTACAGCGCAAGGGAGATGGTGTCAATCGAAGAAACCAATGCATTAATTATACGAAAGACACTCGCAGGTCCAAAGAGATTTCGGCCTTTATCTCGTGAGGAGCTTGAAAATAAGATAATTGAGCTGGAAAAGAAAGCGGCGAAGAAACATGCTGGTGGTGGATCCACTCATATTGTACATGATTCCTCCGTAATGGATGGGGCTGATGCTAAGTCTGAGGTGCACCCTTCCACAGCCCAGTCCAAACATTCTGCAACCAGAGGTGGTGGTAGTGGCGCTGTGGAAGGTAAATTTTCAGAGGGGATGAGCTTCATGGGTGCTGGGGTTGGCACCACAACGATGAATACAACCTTGGGGGACACGACCCGAAGTAACCTGGGCGGCGGGATTAATAGTGCAGAGGATATTAATAAATTGGTCTCCCTGGTTGAAGAAATCGATGAGCTTAAACGCACTTTAGCCGCGCGTGATAGTGTTATAGATTTGCAGAAAGAAGAGATTGTCCGTTTGCGGTCCCGTAATGCTCAGCTTATCGCAGTTGAAGAGGATTTGGAATTCCATGAGCGGCGGTACAAGGACCTGCAAGCTGAAAATCAACAACTTGTTGAGACACTCGAGGACAATACGAGGAAGCTGGCAGAGGCGCTGGAGGTTTCAATGAAACTGAAAGAAGATCTGTTAGTGGAGAAAGAGAGCACCCACAGTGAGGGAGTTACCTTACAGAAGGAGTGTGAGCGGTTACTGAAGCAGAACTCAGCACTGCTGCAGAGTATCAACAGTCTGGAGATAGAGATAGAGCAGTCTTCCCGGGATGCCACTGGACACATGATGCGGAACGAGACAACCTCAGCGGGTCTGCGTGGCAAGGACGAAGAGCTTCGGAGCCTGCAGGACAAGCTGGCGAAGGCGGAGGAGCGGCAGCGCGCTAGTGAGGCACGCTGCGCTGCGCTGGAGGAGGTGGCGGCCCAGCTGCCTGTGCTGAAGGACCAGCTGCGAGAGAAGAATATTGCGATGAAGGAGATGCGGCGTAATCTAGAAGAGCGCGAACGGAGTCGGCTGAACAAGCTGCAGATGCAGGCTCGACAGCAGCAAGAGCAGCTGGGGGCAGCAGGGTCGTCTGCAGATGCCAAGCCGATCACAGCTGGAGCCGTGGACGATACAAAGCACACGAACTCTCCACTGCCCCGACGGCGAACCGATGAGGCAGACTCGAAGTAAACTTCCGCCTTCAGTATGGATTTCGATCTGCTTCTTATTGTTGTGTATGATCGTAAATTGGTTGTGAAGTTATGTCATCAACGATACTGCATGGCATGATTTGTGCCTCGTTTCGAAACTATGAAGTTCCCCTAATTCAGCTCCACAGATGGCATAAAGTGATACTGTAAGTATCGGGTTAGAAGCGAGAGTTTCGAAGTAATTTATCCGGATCTATTGCACCTCAAAGCTGCATGAAGTAGAAATGTTCAACAAGTTCGATCATAGTGAGCTGCCAACCAGTGGTTAAGGCTAGCTATAGACAACATATGTACGATAAACTTTATCGTACATATGTTGTCTATAGCTTGAAGCTGGGGTAACAAACTAAATTATATCTAGCATCTAAGGCAGTACTTCTAGTAGCGTTTAAGCAGGTTTAAGCAGGCTAAGTGAGATGCAGGATGGGATCCTCTGCTGCTCTCCGCTGCTGCGATCCCATCCTGCCTCTCACTGTAATACATCGACTGCCTGATGAGCCTTGGAAAATATTTTCCAAACTTAGCACACACCGGTGGATGAAAGTGCAATAAAATTTACGCACGCAGCAAAAATTTTATAGGTTATAAAATTTTTGCTGCGTGCGTAAATTTTATTGCACTTTCATCAGTGGTTTTAATTTTAACCTAAAATTAAAACCACTAACTTCCCTTGTGACAAAACCATTCGTTCTTTTGTACTCGATTTGGATCATGGCATCAAAAAGGTCTATTGACGTGGCTGAATCTTCCCATAAGAAACACAACTCCGGTAAGGAACGAGTTGTGCTGGCGTACTCCGGTGGACTGGATACTTCTGTTATCCTCGTTTGGCTTGTCGAAAAAGGATACGACGTCATTTGTTTCTGTGCGAATGTCGGACAAGGCTCTGAAGATTTCGAAGCAGTTAAAAGAAAAGCCCTTGGTTGTGGAGCATGGAAAGTTTACATCGTTGATTTGTGTCGTGAGTTTGTCACAGATTTCGTGCACCCTGCACTGAAATGTAACGCTGTATATGAAACGCGCTATCTGCTGGGCACATCAATTGCTCGCCCCTGTATTGCCAAGGCTCAAGTAGAGATTGCTCAGAAAGAAGGAGCGAAGTTTTTGGCTCATGGGGCAACTGGAAAGGGCAATGATCAGGTGCGCTTTGAGATGAGTGCGCTTGCACTGGACGCAACTTTGATGCCTATCGCTCCATGGCGCGATCCTGAGTTCATTGAGAAGTTCAAAGGTCGTAGTGATCTGCTAGCTTATGCTGCACAGCACAACATACCTGTTGATGCCACCCCGAAGGCTCCATACTCTTTAGATGCAAACCTATTCCATACCTCGGTAAGATAGAGTTGACAATACTGGCTTGTACTTGTAAAATTGAATTTGGATTTATATTGTTTGCCTTTGTTTTGTTTATATTCAGTGAATATTTCAATTCTTTACAACTGATGTTGTTCTGCTAATCGTATTCGGTACTGAACGGAGTTCAGTATGAGTCCGGAATGCTCGAGGACCCGATGACAGCGCCCCCGAAGGAAATGTTCCGCATGACGGTGGACCCTGAGGACGCACCAGAAACCCCCACGCTGGTTCGGATTGAGTTCAAGGAGGGCGTGCCGGTCAATATCATTGATAAAACAGCCGGTGTGTCCCATTCTGACCCCCTCGAAGGTTTTCTTTACCTCAACAAGGTTGCGGGTGCCAACGGGATAGGACGTATCGACATAGTGGAAAACCGCTTCGTGGGAATTAAGAGTCGTGGCTGTTATGAAACTCCTGCAGGAACTGTGCTGCGTGAAGCTCACATCGATCTTGAAAGCATTACCATGGACCGGGAAGTCATGCGCATTCGGGACCATTTAGCCGGCGAGTTCGCTCGGTTGTGCTACAATGGCTTCTGGTTCGCTCCCGAGATGGAGCTCGTGATGAACAGCATCGAGTTTTCCCAGCGGAACATCACTGGAGCGGTGGAGCTGAAGCTATACAAAGGCAACGTGGTGATCATGGGGCGTGAGTCGCCGTGTGCTCTCTACAGCGCAGATCTGGCATCCATGGACATCGAAGACGGTGGTGCAGGCCTGGACTACAATCCTTCCGATGCCCAGGGCTTCATTCGCATCAATGCTTTAAGACTTCGGGCAAACAGACTGCTCAGAGAAAAGAAGCTACGGTAGCTTGTTCATTGTTTGCTGGTTCGAAAGAGGACCATTTATCGCTCTGACGCAGAGCACTGCTATCGTAAAGAGGCTTAACTGTAGATGTGACGTAGTTACAATTCTTACCCCTCTTTACAACCACATCATATCTCTCCGCGTGGGCTGATTCGAAAACGTCCTTTTCAGGCCATGACGTGAAGTTACACGGCGTGTACGTTGGCGTGTACATAAGGCTTCCTTACTGTGTAATACCATGTGTGTCTAATTTACTGTGTATGAAAAGGTGGTAGTGGTGTTGGTGGTGGTTTATGTAATTACTTGAGAAACGAGATAACAATCCAGATACCCCACTGTACGAGAGGGCAAAGTCTTGAACTTCGTACCGTTCTACGAAGTAACTTTGAACGCCCGGTGGCGCGCGGCAATAGTGGCGGCCACTATTTGAGCTGGAATATTCGATCATTCAGATACCACTGTTGCATTTGAACTAAAGCTATAGATTTGATAAAACTTCAACGAAAGATGTGCGACTCAGAAATTGACAGGTGTTAACTTAGCTGCATTGTGTTAACTACTTCATATTTCCCTCTGCCGGGAGTGTCGAAGTGACTGCCCCCTATAAATCGGGGTTGACGGTTGGACCCTCGGTCTCTCTCTAGCAACATTGACATGTAAGACCCAAACCCTTCCCAGTACTGGCAGTACTGGGTGGGAGAAGCTCACTGCTGACTGAATATCGTAACCCTAGGTTCCTCACCGTATTCTGAGGTGGGAGCCCTAACCCTAGCCTTGTCACAGCTTAGGGTTAGCCGGCGCATGGGCTGATTCGAAAACGTCCTTTTCAGAAAATAAATAAATATATGCGGGTAAAATAGTATTATATATTTTAAAGATGACAATTTATGTGAGATTTTAACGCCTCTCAGTCGTCACGCTAAAAGTTTCCAATTGGTCCTTTGATTTTTATCTCCCATTCGGCACTTCAATGATTTAAACACGTAAATTATGTACGAAGTACGAAGTACCACTTATGTTTTATATAAGCATTGGTTTTACTAATTTATAAATCATTTGTAGTTCACATAATTTACGTCAATTTTTTAAACTTTTCCAACAATTGGAGAAGTGGTGCAATCATAAGGCAGCAGCAGAATCAGCCCATGCGCAGAGCAGCCGCGGCAACCTATTGAAGAGTCTTTATTTGGCACTAACATTTTTCTGTATCATTAATCGACATCATTTATCGTATTGCATGTTATTTGTTAGGGTTAGGGTTAGGGTTATGGTTGGGCACGTTGATATTGAGATCAAAAGTAAGTTGAAGTTCGGTCAGGGGCATCTTCAACCCCAACATCAACAACATAATTTTCGCCCCCACCTCTTGACCATTCTAGGAGACTGCCATAAAACTTTTTAGATTTACTTGTTATCGTGGTAGCTGAATTGCATTTAATTAAGTGCTAGCTGAACAATAAGCGATTTCATCATCTTCATAATGTCAACGTTTGTGCCTGTATCAACCCACGCTGTTGAGTCAGCTGTTTTGAAAGCCAACATCGAAACAGTCTGGCGAAAGTAAGTACCCGTTATTAAAGATTAAACATGTCTCGATATGTTGATAATTAACTATTCCAACCATTCGCATAATTTTTGAACTTAAACGTACTTTTGTAAAGAATTTCGTCGTTAGATTTCTCTTGGTGGGACCTCGTTGATGCTGTACAGGTAAAGCATGGGGATGCGGCTGCAAGCTTGGGCGCAGTCCTTTCCCTCTCGTTCAAGGATGGGATGAAATGGGATGTCCAAATCGAAGAGATGAGGTTTGTAAAAAAATTACCTACGCGTAATTTGGTCAATATTGTGCTACTACACCTTACGGTTTATTCCCCGATTATTTACATAGAAATGTTATCCGGGATACAGATGCCTTTACAAACTGACACCTGAAGTTTTTCTCTTCCGTCTGATCTCTTTATGCGTTTCGACTAGTAACATAAACAAGAGCGTGACATTCGAAGTCATCAGCAGTGAGCCATCTTCCTCGGTTACTAGTGTGATCCACACTATCGCCCTGCGTCGTGTTACAGCCGACAACTCAACTTATGTGGAATGGACCACAGACTTCTCTAACGATGCCACCGCTGAGATTGTATCTGACTCTCGATTCAAGCGTCTTGAGGCGTTTACTAGCCTCGCTGCAAGCCTCGCTTAATGAAGACGCTGAATCAACTTTCGAAGTCCGCTCGCCCTCGTTTTAATGGAGACCCCTGAATGATAGGATTTTTATAATACCAGTGGTGGCGGAACGGGAATTCGTGCATGCACTGTACCGATGAGGTGGCCTTGAGTATTAGTTGAGCATTTTGAGGCTGATGCGCATGTTATACACGCTATATTGCTGCTATCAGGCGTATTAGTTAAGCTTGTAGCAGTCCGTGGCATTTAAAGCAAACTTAAAGGTCGCATTTGCCCGCAGCAAACCTCTTTTATAGAATAACTCAGTAATGCAGGCAATGGAAAGTATGGCAAGCGTTCTTATTCTTAAAAATGCACCATGTGCTAAAAATAAGAGGCGCAGATACATCAATTCCAGAGTCTAAAGTCTTTCATAACACCCGCACAGGAGCCTACGCAGCGAACAGTATGCACGGCTTGCACTCCGGTGTGCCGCATCACCGCCAGTAACAGGCACAGTTTTGGAACAATCAACCTTGGTCCATCGGAGTACGGAAAATCTACAAACATTTTCAAAACTTCGTTTGATCTGTTTAAGCAAGCTTCCAATGCTTGTGATACATCTTCGGTGGTGAACGACTGCAGAGGCCGGTCGGCACTCCTCAAACGAGTCAAGATGTCGCAGCAAAGATTGAACATTGAATTAGGGCCAGATGCAGCGTGGACAGTATGCGTTTCTCGCAGCCAATCGGGGACTTCTTGAATAAGTTTTGATGTCAGTACCTCCAGAAAGTGTGAGCAATGTTCCTTAGAAACAGGGTTGACCGGTGTTTCCTTGGTGAGTTCTTGTTTCTGGACTTCTCTAACAAGGATCGCTGTTGTCACACTCGTCCCCAGTGCCCCCATATATGATTGTATCACTTGTGGTTCACACGATCGATCAATGGAAGTAATTTGAAAGGATGCTCCACCACTATCCCATGCGCATCCTTTCGATGATAATGATGATTCGTCAACTTCATTTCCCGGGGGATGGGTGCGCATCGCCATCACACTTTCATAGCCGACCTCTGCCTCCAGAGCTTGAGTGAGGACAACGAAAGGAAACCTGCACAGTGACCTTGCTTTATCTAAATATGACTCGCCATTATTAGCCTTCCTAAACACCTCTGTGGCAATAGCCGAGAATTGTGTTGCTCCTAAGTTGACGGCTTCTTGTTTGAGATCTTGCAAAGTCTGCAAGCCTAACTCTTGGATATCTTCACTAAGATCACCAGTTTTCGAACACATGTAGTCTGCACCAAAAGAGACGGGCCGTTCTTGGCCAAATAGTACGTTAACTATCTTCAAGCATTGTCCATCGGCACTTATTTCACAATCGGAACATTGCATTTTCGTTGAACCACTCCCCACATCGAACGCAGCTCGACGGACAGTAGTAGTGGCCATAGCGACGATGGAGCACCAAAATAGCTATCAAAGATGCAGAAGTTTGGATCACTACAGAATGCGAGTAAATTTACCTGCTGGATGGGGAATACTCCAGTATTCCAATACTGGAATAGTCTATGGTCCAAAGTTTGCAGTTTTTTCCCGCGCTGGATTTCCTGATTTTCCAGATTTGTGAGTTCAATGCTGGAATGATGACAAGGAAGGAACGTTGTATATTTGTACAAGTATCTCGTTGCTAAGTAATGGTGATGAAGGAGACATTATATTTTCATACTTTTTTGCATTTAGCGAGTCTCGCGAAAGACAGTCCCCTACTAGCAGAATGTATACAAGCCATTACGGCCCCAGACCAGAGGGCGCTGACATACCAGCCAGAAATGACAAAGAAGGTGAAAGAGAATGGCGAAATAGAATAAGAGAGCAAATGAAAATGAAAGTCAACGTATGGGCACGTTCACCAAGTCCACCAACAGCGAAAAAAGGAAGGCCCCAGCCGTCTCAAGCCAAGTCGCAGTCAACAGGTAAACCATCAGCTGCTGAGAAACAACAGCAGCTAAACTCGAGCGGAGACCTGAAGGATAAATTTGGGAGAGAAAGCCGGCGTGTCAAAGATGTACATGATAGAGAATCAGACGAAAGAGGAGTATTGAAGGATAAAGACAAGGAGGTTGTTAAGCCCCGTTCTCGTTCTAGGTCGCCTACTGCTAGACGGTCCCCATTGTCTGCCTCAAAATCGACTGGAAGTTCCAGCTCCACATCTACCAGTGATACCAGTAGCGATTCTGACAGCAGCTCTAGTAGCACTTCTTCTTCTTCTCGTGAGGCACGACGACGTCGTAGAAAGTCAACCTCTCGTAAATCCTCTACAAAGCGATCTAAGCGGAGCAGTCGTAGCAAGCACAAAAGTAGCAGTGGTAAAAGCAGCAGCAAGCATCACCGTGGGAGAAGCAGCAAGAGGAAGCGCTCCGGATCATTCTCTTCATCTTCTTCCAGTGATTCAGATAGTGATTCCGATTCTTCCAGTTCCAGCTCCAGTTCCAGTGATGACTCCGGTGCAAGGCGGAAAAGGCGCGGTCGCGGTAGTCTTGGAAGCAAAAAAGGGAATGGGAAAGGAGCTCCACGCAAGAAAGGAAAGTCAAGTCCTGGGTCAGATGTTGATCATCATGTAGCTGCCGGAGAAGGCATGGGCAGTCGAACAGAAGGCGCTGTCACTGGTGGTAAGGCGGGGCCCCCGGGGAGCAGTGGTGGCAGTGGCGGAGCAGGATTCAGCGCATTTGAAGAGGATGAGGCGGCACACTTTCGTCGGGACGTGCAGGGCAAGGCCTCCGCTGGTGGCTCCAGTAGGGCGCAAGGTGGATCCGCAAGGGTCCCTTATCAAGGCAGAGCAGGGCATACTGCTTTGAATGGGGCTGATGATGACGATGATGATGATGACGTTATTGTTGGCCCTGCACCAATGGCACAACCTGAGGCATATGCAGATGACAAGAAGGTATTTGGCGTGTTTAACTGGTCAACTCTGCCATTGATCGTTTGATATTGCCTGTTGTTTCTTTCACTTATATCAAAGTATCACGGGTTCTCCATTCTTTATCCGTTCATCCGTTTCCATTCTATGTAACCCAACCCCAACAACCGTACTCCCCACCTCTCCTTTACCCACCCATCATCCATCCTCCATCCTCCACCGATTGCGAGACATCGTAGTTGAGCTACGGGGGCGCGCTGCGGCCCGGAGAGGGAGAGGCCATCGCGCAGTTCGTGCAGCAGAATATGCGCATTCCTCGGCGTGGAGAGATTGGCTGGAAGGGGGAAGAAATCGCGGGTCTCGAGGAGCAGGGGTTCGTCATGAGCGGCAGTAGGCACGCGCGCATGAACGCTATCCGTCTGCGCAAGGAAAACCAGGTACGTTTATTGATGATGATGATGGTGGTGGTGGTGGTGGTGGTGATAATGATTGTGATAATGATTGTGATAGTGATTGTGATTGATGTATTTGCTTGTAATTCTGCTTTCTTTCGGCCCAGTTGTTGTTAGCGCTGTGTTTTTTTAATGTTTTCTATGATTGCGTGAGAAGCGCCATCATGCCCAACTTTGTCGTTCATTTATACTTCAAAAGTTAATTGTGGCGTGATATTTTTTGTCTCTGTTTCTGCTATCACACTGCGCGTGGATGAACGGCTTTTTGCTGGGTTAATGGGGTGGTGGCGACCGGAATAGGTATATTCAGCGGAAGAGAAGCGTGCGTTGGCTCTCATTACATTTGAGGAGAAGCAGCAGAAGGACAACAAAATCGTCAGCGACTTCCGCTCTATGCTGCACCAGAAGCTCAAGGGACAGGGACAGCTTCCCGATGATGTCGATGAGATGCCACCACCAGGTGAAGCTCATTGATGACGCTCCATGCCGCAGCAGAAGCAACAGGGACAGCTCTCTATTGCAAAGCATTATAGTACACATAGCTTTCTATAAAACGTGCTAGTTAAAATTTGCTTCGTCTAAATTAAGGCACGATTTATAATGTAATCAATATTTGGTAAGATTCTTTTTTAGGTCGCTCTAAGTTCAGAGGTTATGTAGAATAAACACCTACTCACAAAATGAGGTTTTGATATCTCCTTTATCGCCCACAAAATTTACCAGAAATGGGGAAACGTAGTCTCACCACAACATAATATCAGAGTTACGTTTTGTTCGTATTTTAACTTCCTTTCCTTTTTTATATAAAACTATATATAGTTACTGATGATAGTACTGTATACCCACTACCTGTGGTAGAACGTGAAATGGGAGGCATTTTTCTGAAAACTCTTATTTTGGTTCCAAAGAGGCTGATTCGATACTGCGGCTGGGTGCACGTCAGCTCCATACTCCGAGGTTCCCAAGCCTTAAAAGTGCGATGGCTTACACCAGGGGTACAGTGCTTCGAATATTTATATAAAAGTCGTGTTAAATTTAGCATAACATAATCGCAGTAATAACACAGCCAGCCCGATAGAACATATTTATCCCAACCCAGCACTGAACTGACAACAATGTACACACAAACCTTTCACTTTACACCCATTTGGAGCACTACTACAGCCTAATTGTTGCCGTTCACTAGAAACGACAACGTGATATTCCTTTAAACCACAATCACCACAGTTTTCCGGTTACAGTGGTTTAGCCAACACGGCTACAGCTCCACAAGCCTTGAAATATGCCAAGGTCATTAGGCATGATTATCTCTACCTGGTAATAAACTGACAGCAATGTACACACAAGCCTTCCCCACTTAACCCGTTTCGGGCACTACTACAGCCTAACTTTTGACATTAACTTTATACGACACAAACAACACAAAGAAGAATATGCATATGAGAATCCTTTACGCCACAATCACCATAGTTTTTCCAGTTCTTTGAGGCGTAGTGGCTTAGCCAACACGGCTACAGCTCCACATGCCTTGAAATATGCCAAGGTCATCAGGCAGCACATTACCGCTCACTCCAACTACGGGACCCTTGAAGCCCAGCTCGTGGATCATGCGGGTGGCATCCGGTCCGTTCATCACCGGCATCTCGAAGTCCATAGTAATCAAATCAAACGTAGCACGCTTGACTGCATCTGCCGGTGCGGCAACTGCTGCTGCAGCCCTAGATGTCGGAGCCTTCTCCTGCTGCTGATCAGGAGGGTGAGTGACAATCGCGTCGATGGCAGCCTTGACCTTATTGACAGCATCTTGGCCGTCTACAGCCTCAGTGACCTCGTACTTACAGCTCCGAAGCAGCCGCCCCAGCATCTTACGGTTCGGTAGCGGGTCGTCCGCCATCAGCACGCGCCGCGGTGAGGGCTGTGGGGGCTGTGGTTCCACTGGAGGGCACGGAGGCCCCAGCTGCTGATGTTGCAGCTTTGATGCATCTGTCTTTTCTCATTCCTGCGATCCCTGGAGCTGTCTCCCCCCATGGTGAGACTGATGCGAGCTCACTTGCACCAGAGATGAGCAAGGGGGGACTGATGTGAGCTCACTTGCACCAGAGATGAGCAAGGGGAGACTGATGTGAGCTCACTTGCACCAGAGATGAGCAAGGGGGGACTGATGTGAGCTCACTTGCACCAGAGATGAGCAAGGGGGGACTGATGTGAGCTCACTTGCACCAGAGATGGGCAAGGGGGGACTGATGTGAGCCCACTTGCACCAGAGATGAGCAAGGGGGGACTGATGTGAGCAGCAGCGAGGAGGAGGTGTCAGTGCCAGCTCCAGAACACTGCTGCACATCTGGCTGGGTGAGACATCCTAACTGAAGATCAGAAGAAGGTACGACTGCCCCTTCATGGCTCAACTCTGCTTGACTACCACTTTGCCCTGCTGTGTCCAATATAGCCACGTTGGCCGTTCCTTTCTCCTCCTTCTCCTTCTCCTCTTCCTCCTCATCCTTTTCTTTTTCTTCTCTTCCTCCTCCTCCTCTTTGGGACCAACGAACAGCGGTAGAACAACTATGAAGGTGGAGCC
>CAXIWF010000446.1:0-18476 GCA_964036045.1 Eutreptiella sp. 'Long Island Sound 2002' | reverse complement strand
AGTCGGAGCAGAGGCAAGCAACGCAGTAGCCGCTGTGGAGGCAGCCGCACTGGAAGTAGAGGTGATGGAGGGGGAGAAAGCAGGGAAGTCAGTAGCCGCAGTGGAGGCAGCCGCACTGGAAGTAGAGGTGATGGAGGGGGAGAAAGCAGGGAAGTCAGTAGCCGCAGTGGAGGCAGCCGCACTGGAAGTAGAGGTGATGGAGGGGGAGAAAGCAGGGAAGTCAGTAGCCGCAGTGGAGGCAGCCGCACTGGAAGTAGAGGTGATGGAGGGGGAGAAAGCAGGGAAGGCAGTAGGAATTGGAAGCGTAGTCGTACACCCACGGATGGCAATGGTGCCACGAAAGCCTCATTCAGAAGTCCTGAAACATTGGAGTCTGTTGCTGCAGGAACAGCAGGAACAATCACCAGCACAATGACCATGAGAGGAGGCGGTGCAAATGAAATTACAGTGGATGCGCATAGCGCGCCTGCTCCTGGACTGGGCAGGTGTGCCCCGACCAGAATGAAGATCGCATCTGTGTTTGGTCCACATGTATGTGCGCTTGATCTGTTTCGGTTCCTTCTGCCCGATGACGGTAACCCCTTACACCTGATGGTGAGTGCCCTAACTCCCTCTCAATGGCGCCCCGAGATTTATAACCCGCCAGTATCTGAGAGGCTCGGTCCGGCGCATCTAGGCCTACGCACGCTGCAGATAATGAATTCAGCCAAGCCGAAGAGCCAGAAGATCCGGGTGAAGAAGCTGACGACAGTGGTGGATCACTACCAGCACCAGCGGGAGATGCTTATCGAGCAGGTGGCGAAGGAGAAAGAGGCCAAACGAGAGGCCAAAGCAGCAGGCGGCAGTAAAAGAGGAATTTCATCGCCCCCACATCAGCAGTTGAATGGGCACAGGCCACTGAGCAGTGGTGAGTCGGTTGGAAGCCTAGGGACTGCAGGAGGTGAAATGCAACCTGTAGCAGGAGATTTCGGAGCGCCTTCTGGGGGGAGAAGAAGTGGAGAAAAAGGAGATGGAGAGGGGGGCAGTCGGACAAAAGGGGCTATTATGGCAGACTCCTTGGGATTAGACCCAGCTGTTTCAGGGGTTAGATACAAAAAGCTCGGTGGGATTTATGGTCACTTTTTCAACGATTTGTCACCGAGTGTGAAAGAAATGGTGATGAATCGCTACAAAAATAACAAGGATTTGATCCGGGATGAAAGTAACACAGAGGTGCTAGAGCTCCACGCGAAGCTCAAGAAGGAACGACTCGATCGCCAATCTGGTGACTCTGGAGTACCACTGACGAACCTAGCGCGCATGCGTGCGAAAGTGGCGGCTAACTCAGTATCGGGATTAGGGGACCGCGGTACTGAGTCAGAGATGGAGATGATGCAAGAGGTGAATATCTCGAACCTCAAGATGGAGCGGATAGCCGTGCGCTTGCAGCGACAGCGAAGACTCGCTGTTTACAGACGTGCCGTGAAGCTTCTGTGGTGGCGGCAGTATGCTGCAATTACGGTGCAGCGGCTTGTGAGAGGCGTCTTCGGACGGCAGTACGCCCAGCTATTCCAAGCACTGCGCCCTAAAGCCGCCGTGCGTATTCAGCGCTGCTACCGAGACAGCCGCTCCAGAGTATTTCTCCGCCAGTGGCAATGGCTGTCCTATCGACTGACCCGCTGGGTTCTGCCCAAGATCAAGCGCTTCATCCGAAACTGCTTTTTATCGTGGATTTACACCCGCAACCATTACGCAGTCAAGATCCAAGCCGTGGTGCGCGGCTTCAATGGCCGTGTTATCTTCTACAAACGTGCGGGCCACCGGCACTACGACGCGGAGAGTGGAGTCTTCCCCGTGGCCGCACTGCTCATCCAGCGCATCGCCCGAGGCTTTCTAGGGCGACGTCGGTTTCACCGCCACGTAGAGCTGCTGCTTGTTGAGCGCATCGATATTCCCGCTGCAGTACGTCTGCAGCGCATTTACCGGGGCCGTCTCGCCAAGGTACTACTGAAACAGCTCAAGATAGAGATGAAGTGCTGCCTTCTGCTGCAGGGGTATGTACGGGCAGCTGTGCGACGGCGGTGGAACTTGCAAATGGCGTACGAGCGCAGGAGAAAGAATGCCGCGACGTTGATACAGAAGATGTACCGCGGCAGAATAGACCGTTTGATTTTCCGCTACATGGCGCATGAGCACTGGTATGAGACGGTGTACATTCCCTCCATCATCTTGGTACAGTCCAGCACACGGAGGTATTTCGCTACTCTACGGGTCAAAGACCTGCGGCAGAAGAATAGATCCGCCCGAGCTATTCAGATATGTTACATTAACTACGTGCAGCGCAAGTTTGCCAAGGCTGTGCTAGAGAGCTTGAAGAGCGCACGTCTATTCCGCTGCACCTCCTTGATCCAACGCAACATCCGGCGCTGGCTCTGCTTAATATCCTACCGCAGAAAGAAGCTGCAATACGATGGGAAGATCACACTGGCTGCGAAGGTGATAACACGTGCCTGGGCTCGCTACCAGGTGAGCCGCAAATTCCAAGTGATGATGGATGAACACCGCCTGGGTCTATATCGGATGAAGGTCAACAAGATCGAGGAGAGCCGGCTCGATGTTCAAGAAGATATCAACGAGATCAAGAAGGACGTGAATGCCGCTGTGAAACTGATTGACCGCCAGAAGGAGCGCATCAAGCTGATCGAGACCTTCGAGCTACAAGCATCGTTGCGATCGACAAAGGTGAAGCAGGAGATGGGCATGCTCACCGTGGATGACTTTGAGCGAGGTAAGCCACGAGGAGGATAATGTGTGTGTTGCTGCTGCTGGTGGCTCAATGGCTTTTCAGCTGCTACCGGATGATATACATTTTCTTATATAATACACTGTTGCATTATCAACTCACACATACATACATACATACATACATACATACATACATACATACATACATACATACATATATACTTATCCCCCTTAGGTTGGGCGGAGGCTCTCGGACAGGAGTACGAGACGTTGAACTACCAGCTGCAGATGGCCCGCGAAGAGCTGCGGCTGCTGCGCCACAGCGTGAAGAAGAGGCAGCGCGAGGTGCAGGACCTGTACTTAGAGTGGGAGGAGGGCGAGGTAGAGATGGACAGTCTTGAAGTGTCTGAGCTGGAGACCGTTGAGCACATACGGCGCAATGAGCTAGCGAAATTGGACCGAGATGCGGCGTACAGGTTCAATAGGCTGGTGCGCCAGGAGAAATCCCATTGGAAGATTTCATCGAACCGACAGAAAGTCATTCTGCGCAATAGGCCCAGATACCAAGCCATACTTAAGCAGGTATGAGCTACGTAGAGGTGGAAAGTATGTAATTTTTTGCTGTCGATAATCGTGATAACTGCATTTTGCCGTCGCCGCTATGGCTGCTTAAGTTGCCAAAGGTGCTGTTGTTATTCTCCGAAATTTTTTATCCATACATGCTTTTACCATTTCTTGCCCTGCCTATTCTCTTACCAACCTATGTATGGATATTCTCCTCTTACCAACCTATGGTTCCACACCCTCTCTGTCCCCCTTTTTGCTTACCCACACTCACCCACTCACCCACTCACCCACCCACTCGCTTACTCACCCACTCACCCACTCACCCACCCACTCACTAACTCACTCTCTTACTTACTTGCTTGCTTGCTTGCTTGCTTGCTTGCTTATATGGACTGTTTTATATGATCTCCTCTTCCAGGCGTTGGCGCATCGCGGTGAGGCGTATGCCTCCACAATCAGTTACGAGCGACGCGCGCGGCAGTGGGATCTGGAGCAACTCACCGCCGAGAAGCTGCTCAGAGAAGATCAGCGCAAGCAGGACGAGGAGAACAGGCCTAAAACGTACGCACACTGCTTGCATAGAGCTATAGAGTTACGAATGTATTTAAAGATATGTTTTAACTGGGCGGCTGGGGTGTGGTGTGGTGTGGTGTAAGGCAGCGCAGCAGGAGATATTAAATTCCGTTCATCTTGTTGGCCTTCCTGTAATCCTACCCGGATACTGTGTGAAAAGCTGCTACGAGTGCAGATGATCATGATTATGATGACGATGGCGACGATTTTGCTAACTTGCAACTGTTTATTTCTTTCCGCTTTTTCATGCAATACCATACTGTACAACCATTCATTGAGCGAGTTTTGTGTGCACATGCATATACCTGTCTATCAGGCTACTCAACTATTCATTCACTTATTCCACTGTCTTTCTGTGTATGGTTCAATTTGCAGGTACGAGGAGTACGGAGTGCCACTGGTGCGCACGTACGACACTGCAGTGGATAACTCGCTCTCACTGCTGCGCGGCTTCACCCTCGACGAGAGGGCTGCTCGACTCCGGAAACAGTATCAGGCCAGAGAGGTACGTTGTATCCCATACTCTCGATATGCTTGACATAGCTCATATTTTTAGCCTTTTGATCTAGCTTCCACTTTGTAGCTTATTGGTTTATAACCCGCCGAAAAAATCTGGCGATATATCTAAGCGATTCAGTCGAATTCACGCCAACAATCCACGGATTATATACGGGGAGTATGTTTGTTCGTACTCGTACATACGTACGGAATATAATTAACTTCACTGCCAACTGCTATCTGTCTGTTGAATGGTTTGCAACCGTCCTTTCCCCGTAAATTGTTCGGTGGGTATAATAGACCCAAAAACGCAAGGCCAGGAAGGGGCAGTTCGCAGCATTAAAACAAGAGAACGAGATTTTAAAGGCTTTCTCTTACTTAGACAAATAATGCTGCTCCTGCTGATAATGGATCTGCGAGAGGGCAGTGAAGCTCTGCAGGGAAAAACTCACTGATTGAGGCTTGTCTGCTGCTGTGTATTATAGTAAATCAACAAGAGGGAATTATTATAGTAAAATTGTGCATGTGCGTTTATTTCCCCAGTACGAGTGTTATATTTATGTGCTTATGTGTAATTAATTCTCGATAACGAGTGGAAATTTTGTAAATAATCATTACCAAAGGTACACAACTGCTTAATAACTGGCATCAGTTAGAAAATAACAGAGCTTTACCCTGCAGATAGCGAAACGAATGCTGATTTTCTTATTTAATTGCTTTTACACAATCGAAACATTCTGTTATCATATTTCTGTATATACGATACTGAAACTTTGTGTCATTTAAAGTAACAGTAACTTGGGGACTTTCAACAGCTACAGCAAGCCAGTATCTCTCTGTACAATAGTGGTGCACAGTCCTCCATCGAAAACAAACACCATGCATAATTGGGTATTATGTATATGATGTTTGTCCGTGTCTCCATGTAATGGATATGCTTGGTGTATTCACAAATAGGCAAAAATCATTTACGTCAGAATGGCTTCGATGCAAGCGACGTAGCTCCCAACCTCTCGAGGCAGATTGGAGGTACGTTCCCTCGCTGTTGCATCCCTGCAACCACCCACCCTCTGCTCCTCTGAACCAAGAGATAAATCTCCGCATCCCATTTCCGTGTCATCTCCGCCCCCACCTCCTTCCCCACTGCCAAGCTCACAGCTGCAGTCAGGGTAGGACACATCGTACACTGGCAGCACCTGCAGCGCTACCACGAAGTCTTCGTGTCGCTGCGCGGAATACTGAAGCGATTGTAGGATGCGATTACACGCACATCGCAATGGGGGGCACTTAGTAACTGCCGCTGCTGCTGGTGCTGCTGCTGGAGCTGGTACTGGAGCTTCTGAGGTTGCTTCTGCCGATAGGCGGGATTGGCGCTGAAGTTGAGATTGTGAGAGTAATAGCGGATGTGACGGTTGTAATGGTTGTTGTTTTGGTGATTGGTGCGGCTGTAACAACACTGTTGGCATGCTGCTTGCTGGTGGGGGAAGACCACTGGATGGTTGTTGTTGTGCTGATTGTTGCGGCTGTAGCAACACTGTTGGCATGCTGCGTGCTGGTGGGGGAAGACCACTGGATAAAGAGCTATCAAATGGTTTGGCAGACTCCTCGGCGATAAAACTGCTCTTACGGCTAAATTTCCGCCGCTTAGAAGCAGAAGATGTAGCGCCGACACAGCGAGTGGGGATGCTACTACTATAGCTGCTGCTGGCACTGTTCTGCCCTGCAAAAACAGTTGTGTGTATTGGATTAGCCATAAAGCCCACGCTTGTTTTCTCACCAGCTCTTCCTTTGGCTGCAGATGATAAGTCATCATCATCATCATCTCCCGCCTTTAAAGCACCTCCTTGAACTCCTGCTGTTGCTGGTATATGAGAGAATCCTGATCGAGCAGCAGCTTTCATGAAGTAATCCTCCAGGGCCACAGCAGCTGCGGGGATGCCGCATAGGACCCGCGCCATAGCATGGTCGTGCACCACTGCTCGAACCAGTTGCGCATCATCCACATCCCAACCGGTACAATTACTATTATTATTTCCGCCCATATCTACCCCTTCTTTTGCACTTACACTTACACTTACACCTGTGCCTGTGCCTGCTCCGGCCCCGGCGACATCGACCGGACCACCACCACCACCACTACCAGCAGCAGCAGCAGCGGTATTACCCGGCGTGCTTATACTAGACTGCAATCCTCCACGATCAGCAGAAGCGTGCAGCTCCCAAGCAACGGCAGCCTCATTCACGAACTGCGAAGCCATAGCAGAGGTGGAGGTTCCTATAATAGTTGCGCCCACAGACGGTACTGATGGTGCTGATGGTACTGATGGTACTGATGGTGCTGATGGTGCTGATGGTACTGATGGTGCTGCTGGTGCTGCTGGTGCTGCTGCCACCAGAGTTGCATCATGGACACAATCCTCGCAGGCAGTAGGGGAGTGACGTCCCAGGACCATGTGAGCCGGGTGCATTCGAAGTATGAGAGGCTGGTCTCGCAGTGGTCCCCGGTGGCCCAAGCGTGAACACTGCGTCCAAGTAAAACACCTCCACGTCAACATCAGCATCCATCGCGTCCATACCTGCTCCTCGGGCAGCGTGCATATTGCGCACCTTGAGCCCGGTGGGAACTACACTTGGGACTCCACCTCCTCCACCTCCCCCTTTACCTTCTACTGTGCCTGTGGAAGCATCAGAAAGAATAGGTCTGGAAAGAGAAGAAGAAGAGGTTGAGTGACCCCTACTTGGAGGTGGTACCGCTAACGTTGTAACTTTTGCAGCACCTATTTCACTTGTAGCATACCTGGAGTCACCATCCAACCCTTCACCTGCTGGATCTAACAGCGCGGTTGACGCGGCGACGGCAGCGGCACCAGCAGCAGAGAACAGTGCGGGGATCGCGGGGATCCGCTCTACTTTGATCAAGTCACGCACGTCGAGTGAAGGTACTGCAGTGCTCGAAATTTCAGCAGGAACAGGCAAGGGCCTAGTATTAGCTGCAACATCTCCCATCGCCACCACAGCCTCCGACGCCTTGTGGACGCTACCCGCTTCCAAAGCTGGCGGAGGGTGTACGGGTGAACAGCCGCCCAAGATTCCCCCGTCAGACCGCTGGCTGCAGGGATCGGCATCGGCGCGCCGTGAATCAGTTCCTCGCCGCGAAACATGATCTCTTTGAGGGGGGCCCTGATCTACCTGTAGCCCGCTGTGGTCCCGGCTACGGTCATAATGGTACTGATGCTGATGGTTATGTTGATGATGGTGATGGTAATAGTTGTGGTGATTGCAGCTTGGCAGGTGTAGTTCACGCAGGGAGCAGCGTAACAGCAATGGTCTGCCTGTGTACTTGTCGAGTATATCTTGTCGCTCCATTCCTCTGCGCGCTGTATCATCCATGTTACTTCTACGGCGGCAACCACCACCACTATCACTACCACTATCACTACCACCAACACTACCAGCACCACCCCACGGCTTGAGCAGCTGCAGCAATGTAGCCCACTCGATGACCTCGAAGTCGAACCTGCCCTACCACCAACACCGGTGCCACTGCCTCCAATCGCAAGAGTGGAGTTTGTATTGTCTACTTCCTCTCTATCACATCGTGCAGTTTCTTCCCCGTTGTCTGCAGTATTGAGCAGTCCACGTGTGTTGCCTACTCCTGGATCAGATCCTTTCCCTGCAGGGCCATCAGGAGAGTGTGCGGTGGCGCCATCCGGGGGGTTGGGAAGACTCTGGTCAGGGACGGGAGAGGAGAGGGAGAGCAGCAGGTCCAAGGAGGAAAAATGACGCATCTTCAGCGCTCTGCATCGTAAAATGAAAATAACAACAAAAGAAACAGCAGGGCAGCAGATTTAAATAGAAATATTCCAGCCAAAAGATAAACAAAAATGTTGAGGCAAAAGCTTTTTCAGGAAAACAAGCATAATATACGTGTAGATTTGGAGTGGTGGTGATGGTGGATGGTGAGTGCCGGTGAGGTGAATTAGGTACTGTACTTACTGCAATGTCCCCTGCAATGGGTACGTACGGTACTTACTGCAATGTCTCCTGGTACGTGCGCTCAACTGCGATGCTGCGTGCTCTAATTGGAACGAACCATTTCCAAATCTGCCCCGCCATGGCTCCTGTTGCTCCGATACCAGCCAGAGTATCTGCAGAGCCAGTGTATTTCAAGCAGCGCATTGTACACACCTTCCTTTGATGCTGTCCCGTACCACAGCGCCGCGCTGGCTCTGACTCTTGAATATTCCGTGTTGCGCAGCCCTGAGCAGCCGCACCAACTTCAACAGACAGCTCGATTATCTCCCTAGGTCCGTTCTCAAGATCTCCTGCCAACCACTTGGGAGAATGTCTATCTTCACCCCGGCGTGCAGGTGGCATGAGTCACTGTCAGACTCACAGCGCCAGCAGGACAGCTGCTGCTGCTGCTGCTGCTGCTGTTGATGATGATGCTGCTGCTGGTGCCCAGCAATGGTATGATTCAACCAACTTTCCAAGTCAGTGTAGGATAGTTCCGCGGTGCTGTGTTGTTGTAGGTGCTGTTGTTGATCATGCGATTGCATGTGCGAGAGGAAGCACGGCACCGCCGACAAGACGGATAATATATTGAACGCAAGCACCTTGGGGCCACTACTACTCCCTTTCTGCTTTTCTCCCTCAGATACGCGTAGGCTTGGCAAAGAGCGGCGATATAAGGAGCTAATATTTAAAACAGCTGGCTGCCCACAATCATCAATAACATCCCAGTATTTAGAACCTACAGAATATTCCACCAATGTGAAAGACCACACTGTATCATTAATAATAGCAGAAACAGTGGCTTTCATGAAAGAATCGTTCATCCACAGGAAAAAATCAATTTGTATGATCGATTTCATATAAAGATTGATAAATATATTCGTAATTGCAGAATATAGAGCAATTAATGCCTTTCTTTAAAAGTTAAAAATGAATGACTTAAGAAGACATCATACCTCTTTTCCCTTCTGCCACAGCTGCCAAATGATCAAGTGCGACGTAGATGTCAATATCAAAGCACTGCGTTGTAGTTCTCAACTCGTTGGTTATGTCTACAAAAGCAGCTTTTTTCGCCACCATGCGTGGGGGAGCACTGCAATATTTCATGTGTATAGTAGTATGTAGACAGCACCGTGACAAGGAGATTGATTGATTGAGCCAGGTCACTTTGAAAACATGACTATCAGCTGTAATATACACATCTAGCCCCAAATATTAATCGAATTGTAACACGAGATAACTTCGATGCTTCACGCATTTCGCATTAGTCCGGCATTGCATGATGGCATACATCCACAGCATTTTAAAAATGGCTCAAGGGGTCAAGGGTCAAGGACTCAGTACTGAGTGTCAATGTAAATACTGCTGCTTACCTCAGAAGCTGCAGAAGTTTTTCCTGCCTCATCCAGACCATAAACTCCCTTAATGTTGTATGAAAGCTGCTCTGGGAATAATGGCTTACATTAACTATCTTCATAATCATCAAAAGTGCGGACGATTTCACCTTGAGCGACCCACTTGCTGTCCATTGGACGAATTTTCATTACCAATGAGTCTATTACTAGCACTGCTGATGGCACGGCGAGGTACCGATACCAATTACTGGCGAGCTGGCCCCACGCTTGGAGATTATTGATCATCTTGATTGGTGCTGTCAATTAGATGGATTTCCAAAAGCCCCGTGGTTTCGCCTGAAGCCTTGTGGATGTCTTTATACTTCGACCCGAGCACTACCCCGATAAAGTAGCGGCCAGGGATACGAAGTGTCGAGCCCGAAGAAGATCCAGAGGAATTTCCATTGCCAATAGAAACTTCAGCATCTCGTTGGACAATACTTTGAATATCCAGAATGGTTATGACCTTGTCACTGTGGTACCGCGCATGCATGAATTCAGGGCGGCGTGGCTCAAAATGGGGTAGGCTTCATTCAGTAATTAAGCGTGTACATAGTAATCACCGGGACTGGTGTGTTGTTGGTCAGTCAGCCAAGTGCGTCCGTCTGTCAATGATAATAATTGGAGTAAAGGTGTCGACCGTTGCAGTGACAGTTGACTGAGTAACGGATCTTATTTCGATCAGGTAGGGAACATAAATAAGTTTAACAGCAGTGGAGTCCAGAAATGTATTATCTTGTGGCATGAATGAGGAATGACGACATCCCAGCAGGCATCGCCAATGATAAATTTAGCACTTTATCTTTATCATCTTTATCCCACTAGTTTCGGGTGGTGGAGGTTTCTACTGCTTCGGCAAGTAACCAAAAATCAATCAATCAAACCAATCAATCAATCAATCAATCAATCAATCCCAGTATCGTAGAATTCACCTCTTAGTCAGGCGTGAGGCGAACTATTTACTGCATGCTGCCCGAAACCCGAAAATGCCATTCTTAATCCATCATCACGTTTTCGTCTCTTAAATCGTGATGATCGAGACGACAACTCTGATTGCTGAACAATTCCACCGATAATTTCGGAATCAAGTAGATACCCGAACTCACCGGCTGGACTCCCCCATCGGATGCTGTGTTTAAAACCTTTTGTTATAAGAGGTCGACAATTGAGCCACCAGTGAGTTCAAAATATAATAGATAAGCATCGATATGATCAACCATTAGCAGAATCTAAACCACATCAAGTTGGCGTTTCTATGGGATATTTAACGGGAAATGCGGTTAAGTTTTACTGTAAGTATGGACGCTCAGAGGGTTTGCTTTACGCTAAAGCATACCCAATCAAAACACAAAAAGCCTTCTAACATAATTTGATACTGGCAAATAAATAAGAATACCCAGGTAGAATCTTTGATATAATAAATACAATTGAAACTATCGCCTGCCAATATTGCTTCCATTATTATAACTGTTCGAATTGTATGTGCTGCTACTGCCGCTCCGAATCTTTCCTGGCTCCATGCGGACACTTCTGCCACCACTACCCGCAGCACTACTGCCACCACTACCAGCAGCACCACTGCTACCAATACCAGCCGCACCGATACCACCGTCACTACCGGCACTTCTTCGTCCACTGCCGCTCTCTAAATTGTTCACTCGATCTGACAGCTTTTTAACCGTATCTACAAACAACCCTTCCATCTCTTTAACCTGCTCTTTAGTCACCATATCTGCCATTTGTGCCTTCAGTTCCTTGACTTTATCCTCTGCTGCTGTGCCCTGTGCAACTGCATCCTCCCACTTATCACGCAATTCCGTCACTTCCGACAAAAGCTCATCTATTCTGCTTTTCAGAGCGTTTTCCTCTGCGAACCGTTTATCACTGATCTCTCTGAGGTTCTGCACGCTCTCCAGCCGCTGTTCTTCTCGGCGTTGAGAGCATCCTGAAGGTCCAGCACCTCTCGCGCAGCCCTGCTCCTTCGCCTGCTTGGCCTTCGTCAGCTTGTACTGGAAGTCTCTCTGTGCGGCCTCCAGTGCCTGCAGGTGCTCCTGGGTGAGGACATTCAGCTTCTCGGTCCATTCTGCGTCATTCGCCGTTTCTCCTAAATTAGTGGTTGCCGTGGTAACCCCTGATGACCCTCCAATATTTACTACACTAACCGCGTGACCCTGCTCTCCTCCACCTACTCCACGAACTCCACCAGTTCCGCTTGCACTAGCTGCACCAGAAAATCCCATACTTCCACCGGAACGAGTGGGAGATGCAGGAGCAGCAGAATAATGGCTCTGGAGTAGCTGCAACTGCTGCTTGAGGTTCGCGATCTCCTGCGCCTGTTGCTCGATTAACTCGTCCTTCTCCTTGATGGCTTTAGCCTGTGCTTTCACTTGCGCCTCCGCAGCAGCCCCGGCACTGATCTCTTCCAGCAGCTTGATGCGACTTTTCGCCTCACGGTACATCGCCTCATAATCCTGATACCGAGATATTTTCGCTACCACTTTTACCTTGGATGCTCTGGAGGCAAACCGCAGTGCGCTGAGTGTCTCACCCGTGGCGTCCTCCCCCGGGCAGAGGTTCACCACCACTGCAGTGCGTGCACCTCCCCCCAGACACCCCTGCAGCAAGCGCGTCAGCTTGGCGTCACGGTACGGCACGTGTGCCCTCCCCTCCGCCAGGGCGTTCATGCAGTTGCCTAGCGCGGACAGGGACAAGTTGATGGCCTTGGCCTCTTCCTGTCGGGTGGCGCCTCGCCCGTCAGTGGCAGTAGCGCGCTCACTGCCTGCCAGATCTACAAGTATCAGCGAGCTCTGCCGATATGTAGAACTAGTAGCGGGCTTGTCTGCTACTGCTCCTACTCGAACCATAGCGGAGTAAATAGATGGGCGGGCGGAAAGTGGAGTGTGTTGGCAACAAGGGATTATAATAGGTATTTTCACCACAGTGAACTGAGTGTCACAAACGTTGATATGCATAATTATTAATATTGTAAGTGCAATATCCTCCCATCGATTGATAATCTTTGATTTAGGTTTTCCTTAATCCGCTTCTCTATGCCTGACGTTCGACTAAGGCTGGAACAACTATCATATCTCACTCCCTTTTCTAAACTCATTCTGATTCCAATGTGCCAAAATCACGTGAATCTAACTCACCATCTGAGGTGGGTCCATCACCATCACCATCGCAATCACCATCGCCGTCGGGCAGTATGATGCTGATGAGCAGCGCTGCGTGGCTGCGAGATGACGTCTCGTTCATGTTGGTCGAGGCAGTGCAGCGGTTCTCATCGCCGCGGCGCAGTAGCTCCCATAGATCGTCTACATTCGAAATTCGATATCTTTAGGGGGTAAGTATGTGTGTGCGGGGTGGGGTGGAGTCGGGGTGGGGGATAGCGGAAGACATATGGAGCAAGTGAATAAGCAAATATGAGAGAGTATGAGTTAAAATGTGCATAAGCATTACGGTGGTACAAGAGAAAGATGTTGAAATATAAATACTCTCACAGTACCAACGCGTTAAATGATAATGAGTGTTTTTAAAATGTTTTTTGTTCAAACTTAACCAACCTGCTCAATCCTTCGACGTACACCCCCTTGCCATCGGTCTTCTCTCTAATCATCAGATTCATGGGCGTGCCCGGTCGCAGCTGTTGGCCACCCACCAGTCCTACACTATCCATCCCTGTCGCACCGGCATCCATTCCTGCAATGCCAACAGGTGTCGTTTTACCACTTTCAAAGCTACTTGTTACTGATTGGCCGCCAGCTGGAATGAAATTAGTATCACTTCGTTGATAGAGAAGATCTGTAATGGCTTCACAGTAAATTTGTAGGTAGGATGCCCAAATTTCAGTATTGCCATTACTTCCAGCAAGCAACCGCTCAATGCACCTATATTTAAGCGATAAAAAGTAGCAACAAGTCATGGGGTGGTTTATAAGATTATTTTTCCGACGGCACAATCGTGGTGTTTTATCACCTTGGCATGATTCCACGGTTAGATCCACCTCCTCCTCTCATAGTGAACGTTTTGCCACTCGAAGTTGGGCCATAGGCTAAAATTGTCCCCGAATAGCCCAACAAAGCGCTATCTATGATGGGTTTGGCAACGGTCTCGAAGATCTC
This sequence comes from Eutreptiella sp. 'Long Island Sound 2002', assembly GCA_964036045.1. Lineage (NCBI taxonomy): Eukaryota > Euglenozoa > Euglenophyceae > Eutreptiales > Eutreptiaceae > Eutreptiella > Eutreptiella sp. 'Long Island Sound 2002'. The sequence continues at coordinate 4,582 of CAXIWF010000446.1, read as the reverse complement.
GTCTTGAGTTACGGCGGCTGAGAAGCACCTATCCATAGTAAAAGTCTGACTGGTATTATTGCCACCAGAAAAATACTGGCAAGTCCTTCCATCTTTTCCGATAGACTTGATCCCACTCTTCTTTTTGTCAGAGCTGCTATATTGGTCCTGTCTTGAAGAGTCGGCAGAAGTCTCTAAAAATGGTCTTTGTCTCACAAAGACCTTAATACTCTCCGATATGGCGGAGCTCATGTTACTCATTAACCGCACTTGGCTTCAAAACGCTTGAAGGAATATTTGTGAGTGCAACCACAGCCAATCTACGATGACAAAAACATTCCCTTATGAGAAGAGCAGCTGTTCCCAGGGTTCGCCAAGGCTTGATTAGCTCGATTTAAAAAAACTTTTATGCAACTTCACACAGTTCCCCAAAGAGGCAGGAGTCAGTTTTCCAGGTTTCGGGACGTTGGGAAAAGTAACGGTCAACGCTTTTTTTATTGTAGAAGGTGAAACGCTCGTCTTTTAGGAATCCCTGCTGGAACCCAGCAGTAAATTTAAACAATAAAGGGTGGGACAAAGGATTTTCTTCAGGTGCAGATCCCTGAACTCACATTGCTTCACTGTACAGATCATAAGCCCTGAAAGGTCCAGCAGTATAACTGCTTAGAGCGTTTCAAGATGAATACCAAGCTAGTAAAAAATCTAAAGACCGAGGGAATAAGCTGGGAAGGTGGGTTGGAGTTACTTGACGCTTGCGTCGATGATATCGGCTATGCTAGATATCTATTGAATCAAGGCAATAGAAACTTCAACTGGAAGGAGACTGAGTCCGGAGTTAGCATTCTTCACACACTCTCTTATACTGATAGCGTTCAGGCTCTCAAACTTTTAGTAGAGTTTGGTGCCGATGTGAATATTCGAAACAAGGTACAGTAAGATACTGGGATTTTGACAGCTTTGTGCAATATCTGACATTCATTAAATTCTTTCAAATACTTAACTGCAATAAATCACCCCCACAGAATGATGAGACACCGCTGCACTGGTGCGCAAAACTGAATAGCAAAGATTGTGCAAAGATCTTAATTGACCATGGATGTGATGCCACGATCGTAGATATTTCTGGGTCGACACCACTCCACTGCGCAGCCGCTGCTGGTCACGTTGAGGTAATCCCTCTTATGCTAGACGTCCCACAAGCTGTGCAATTGGTGCAGATGCTGGACAATTCTGGTATGACAGCATTAGACTTGTCTTCGAATGGTAAGTCTCCCTCGTACTTTGCAATCAGTGTGCTTCTTCTGCGCTTCTATCAGCAGCACCACATCACTCCCCCAAGCGGTGCCAAGGATAAAGTGCGCAACAGTTTCCATCTGGAGGCCCACAGTGATGACCCATACCACAGCCAGCATAGCGAGGTCAAGCTACATCAGCAGCAGCAGCGCCAGCAACAGCGGGAGTATGAGCAGCAACCCCTACACAATGGGCTACATAACTCAGCTGATCACATCATCCACGGACAGCAGCAGGAAATCGCAGCTGCATCATCTCCTAAATATAGTCACCACGATCGAGCTCAGAGCCCTCCACTCTTTTTCGCTGCTCGTCACATCGCCGCTGTGCCCGTGACCAGCACGCACGGGGGCTTGGGAGAGGATGTGACGGGAGTAAGCTCCATGGACGTAGTGATCACCCCACCGCACAGTCCTCGCAGCCCTACGGGGGCACATTCAATCCAGCACCAGCACTCGCATCCACGCTCCCTACATCCGTTCCTTAACCTCTCGGTTGTTACGAACGGAGCCCATGGGGCGGCTCATGCAAGTGCGCCCGATGGTGCCACCGGCGCTCAGCAAGGCGAGGCCAAGTCTCCGAGTGCATCTCCAAAGTCCCCAAGACCCCCTTTCCGTCCATCATCTCTCAACCCTGATGTGAGTAGTCAATCAACACCTAAGTCCCCAAGATCCCCGCAGCAGTCCCCGCGCGCGTGGGGTGCGCCAAATAACCTGTACCATAATGTTGAGACTGGCAACAATGATTCTACAGTCAGGGAAGTATCCCCTACAGTACGAAGCCGCAAATCTGGAAAGAGCCCCGTAGCATCAGCGGCATCATCGTCGCCATTATCTCCTTCTCATAGAAATCCGCAGTCTCCCAAACAACAATCTCCCAAACAACAGTCTCCCAAACAACAGTCTCCCAAACAACAGTCTCGAGATGCCGCTACCACTCAGAGCGATGGGACGGGGATGGTCAAGCCCAGTAGTAGCAAAGAAGCTGACTTTAACGCCCTGGTTAAGCGAGTCTCCATACGGTCTGGAGTCATCGACAGTAGCAGTAGTGTTATTGGTGCCGCCTCTGGGGTGCCCAAGCGTCGCAAGTCACTTGCGCATATCGACTCACAGCGCGGTTTCGGCTTGGAACATTTCCTGCGTCAGGATGGTGACGATGATGATGAAGGTGGAGATGGTCAAGGCAATGGCAATCGAAATATTAGAGGCAGCAGTGATAAGAAGCTTGGCAGCGGCAGTGGTAGTGGTAAGTGGCATAAGGACGACACATCCCCAGTTCATCGGACGGACGCCAAGCAGCTCACATTCGGGAACCGGCAGAGCGTCCGGGAATTATTCCGAGATTCTAGTAATAAGTTTGAGACATTTATTGGTCACGCCAAATATAATAAAAGCTTTCTGGGGAACGGGAATCAAAACTACTACAGTAGTAAGTATTACATTCACCGCTCGTTTGCACAGAGTATGTTCCCTCTGGCTGAGAAGCTACCACTACTGCCTGCCATTCAACCTGACCCTGATAATGGTGTGACGAAAGTGCACTCTCAGTACCTGGACGTGATAATCGCTGTGGAGCACTGCACCGACTGCGAACAACACAACAAGCAGTCGTTGCGACACGACCCTGCCAAGTACGTGAAGATCGCTAACGACGTGCTGTTCACCTTGATTAAAGCTGTGGTGGACTCGAAGCTGGCAGTGCGGCTGTACGCGCTGCGTGTGAAACCACTGGGTGGAGGTAAAGATCGGCTGGGCGCAATGGAAATCACCGTAGCGGCTAACATCACCTGTCCCCTGCTGAAGAGGCTTGCCAGCCATGAGATGAGCATGAACGCGGGCAAAGCAGGTGTGAAAGCTGGATCAGGGGCCGCGATAGCAGGAGGAGGCAACAAGTTAAGCATATCCGCTGCATTGCAGCGCTCCTCCACACAGACCGCCGCCGCCGCCCTTCGCGGTGAACAAACAGGACATCGGCAGCGTAACCAATCTCATCATAAACAGCAACATGCTGGAGGAGGAGGATTTGAAGGAGGAGTAGGAGTAGGAGGATTTGGAAGGGGAGAGGGAGGAGGAGGGGGAGGTGCTTTTGGGCAGGGAGTGAGACCAGGCTCCGGGCGGCAGGGAAGCAGCAGACGAACCATCGCGCAGTCATTTGACTCATACTCTTCGGCGAATAAGAGCAAAAAGGACAGTGATATTGCTGCTGCCATGTCCGCTGCTGCGGCTGCAGCGGCGGGTGGAATGTTGCACGAAGAAGACGAAGATGATGCAGAAGATGGAAAGGAGGATGACGGAGGAGGTCGAGGGACTAAGCACAAGAAAGCTTCCGCCCTTCCAGTCCCCAAGCCTACTCCACCTCCTGGATGGGCGACCTTGCAGGCGTACTCGAAGCTCTCCTCCAAGACGTAAGCTACCGGTAGATAGTTCACCGCTGCTTAGACAGAGTTTGTGCTTTTATTATTCGAAAAGTATTATGATTTTTGGCTGTGTGCATTAGTTTGCAGAGTAGGTATACCACTTTAAAAAAACTGTATGTTTATGCAATTTTCTATGTATATTTATGTCATGTTGAATTGTGTGAGTAGCTGGCCAAACACTAAGCAGTTGTCCGGCAGTGTAGTTGGGTTCCTCCGCGCAGTGCTGAAAGAAGCCAGCTTGAACTACCACTCCATCGCCGCAAAGCTCGAAGAAGAAGGAATCGATGGATTCGACGATGAGGACGAGGAGGATGAGGAGGACGAGGATGAACAGTCCGGGGCGGTGAGTAGCGGTGGTGGCAGTGGCAGTGAGAGTGATGAGGATGAATCGGAAGATCGGCTGGACAAGAAAGTTGGAGATTACATCCACACAAAGCTCAACTCTGACGAGTTAGAAGGTATGACCCCTTTGATCGGTATGGCAATCCCGTCGATAAAAATATACGCCCATATATACTGCCATGTGTGTGTCTGCGTTGAAAGGGCATCTCTGTGGTGCCCAATATGTAATACTTTATCCCCGTGCTGTTGTGCAGACATCCGTGTGGGCTATGCAAATTGGGTGGCTCGTATGAAGATCCCGCCCCGCGTGGAAAGGAACCCGCTCGATCTGGACTGGCCCACAGACCTCGTCCCCGAACCACCTGCTCCTGCTCCTGCTCCTGCCCCTGTCCCGTCTGCCCCTGCTGCTGGCAGTGGACCAAGCGATGGCGAAGCACCAGGCGCTTCAGCAGGAGGGAAGGTCGCTAAGCCTGCTGCTGCTGCTTCGGTAGCACCGGCAGTGACTAAGCACCCGCCTGGCCCAATGTTGCAGCTGGACATCGCAGAACTGGT
>CAXIWF010000445.1:0-21821 GCA_964036045.1 Eutreptiella sp. 'Long Island Sound 2002' | reverse complement strand
GTTGATCTTGATTATCCATTGATAATTGAAAAAAAGATGAGGTTAAGTGCTGTATCTTGCGAGCTATAGCATGTCGTCATATAAAGTTATCCAGAATCAATCCTGGAAATCCTTAGGAACTTCATCATGTGGGAACTTCAACATCGAAACTTTCCCAACAAGACCTGGAAAATGTTGTGTTGTACAGTGCAGTGTTTCCCTTCAGAGAGAAGCCGTTTTTTTCCGAAGGTGAATTCGTTAATTGTTACAGACAAGTGATAATTCCCGAATGTGGTGGGACCAAACTACCGGTAGCCGTTTCCACAAGTCAATTCAACTGTGAATGGACTTTTACACTTGGAGACTAAATTATTTTATTTGAAACAGAGGCAGCAGTGACTGTTACCCCAGTACCGCATCTTTAGCAATATGGAAGGGCCCGAACACCGAATCTTGGAAAAATGTCTTCGAAACACGCAGTCTTACCTAAACCGATATGAAAAATTGCCACAGCAAATGGTTCAGGGCGATATGGAAAGTTTTACGCCTGTTATTGCGAAGGCAGTTGCAGTAGGCATAGGAGGAGGTGTACTTACTTGGCTAGGGCTACATCGCACAATGCGGGCACGATGGTTTATTGCTGCCCCTATCTCCTTGGTGGTATCAGCATTTATCGGATCGCGCATGGCGCAAGCGGCAGGCAAAGATAAAATGAAAGAAATGGTGTACGATACTACTCGCGCAAGCCCCGGCTGTGATGTGATGTGTGCTATAGTATCAGACATGAAGCCATGCTTTGATAACCCTGCCTGTAGGAATCTTATCGACTCGCACATGTCTGCAGTCGGAGGCTGCGCTTATCTCACCGAGCTGGCTAGCGTATGTGAACGTAGAGAACCGCTTGAGAGTGCTGGTATTTGGAATAAAGCGATTGAGAATACAGATGAGCAGAATGGTGGCTTCCCCCCGTCTCCTCGGGCATCTAGTGGGTCCAGTTGGGGTTGGAACTGAACTTCAAAAAGTTTCAATTCAACATTAAAAGGACAACAAGTTATCATAAAATATTGTTATAAAATTTAAAAGCGCTTCTTTCGGTGTCACCGTGCTTATTATACCCTTCAAAGTAACCCTGACAGTATGCCTAGGTTACACGGCCTGAATTAAGTGGCAAGTATACAATTTTAAACTTTTTGTAAAAGTATTGAACAAAACTTTGATCATCCAAGCATGACTCATCGGGTGCTTTAAAAGCCTTGCGATAGCATAACTGGTTGATAGTCACATCGAACATCGCACCATGGTGGAGTCGATTCTCAATAATCCCCAGCTTAATCTTCACGAAGCAGTGACGCATACTGTTTAACAGCAGGTAGTATCTTCAACTCTGGGCTCATCCACCTTTAATTTAGCCTGCATGTGTAGCTCTAAGTACGGTAGGATTTAAGGCCCAAGGTGAACTTGGAGCATCGATAGCAGTACCACCTTGGTAAGTCATCTTGTAGTTTTACAGACATTGCTACAAGTACAGACAGTTCTACCATGTTAAGTGATCTTGTCACAAATACTACAGACAGTACTGCAAGTGCAGACAGTGCTACCATGGTAAGTCATCTTGTCACAAATACTACAGACAGTACTGCAAGTACAGACAGTGCTTCCATGGTAAGTCATCTTGTCACAAATACTACAGACAGTACTGCAAGTGTAGAGAGTGCTACCATGGTAAGTGATCTTGCCACAAATACTACAGACAGTACTGCAAGTGCAGACAGTGCTACCATGGTAAGTCATCTTGTCACAAATACAACAGACATTGCTACAAGTACGGTCAGTGCTTCCATGGTAAGTCATCTTGTCACAAATACTACAGACAGTACTGCAAGTGCCGACAGTGCTACCATGGTAAGTCATCTTGTCACAAATACTACAGACAGTACTGCAAGTGCCGACAGTGCTTCCATGGTAAGTGATCTTGTCACAAATACTACAGACAGTACTGCAAGTACAGACAGTGCTTCCATGGTAAGTGATCTTGCCACAAATACTACAGACAGTACTGCAAGTGCAGACAGTGCTACCATGGTAAGTCATCTTGCCACAAATACTACAGGCAGTACTGCAAGTGCCGACAGTGCTACCATGGTAAGTCATCTTGTCACAAATACAACAGACATTGCTACAAGTACGGTCAGTGCTTCCATGGTAAGTCATCTTGTCACAAATACTACAGACAGTACTGCAAGTGCCGACAGTGCTACCATGGTAAGTCATCTTGTCACAAATACTACAGACAGTACTGCAAGTGCCGACAGTGCTTCCATGGTAAGTGATCTTGTCACAAATACTACAGACAGTACTGCAAGTACAGACAGTGCTTCCATGGTAAGTGATCTTGCCACAAATACTACAGACAGTACTGCAAGTGCAGACAGTGCTACCATGGTAAGTCATCTTGCCACAAATACTACAGGCAGTACTGCAAGTGCCGACAGTGCTACCATGGTAAGTCATCTTGCCACAAATACTACAGACAGTACTGCAAGTGCCGACAGTGCTACCATGGTAAGTCATCTTGCCACAAATACTACAGACATTGCTACAAGAACAGACAGTGCTACCATGGTAAGTCATCTTGCCACAAATACTACAGACAGTACTGCAAGTGCCGACAGTGCTACCATGGTAAGTCATCTTGCCACAAATACTACAGACAGTACTGCAAGTGCCGACAGTGCTACCATGGTAAGTGATCTTGCCACAAAAACTACAGACAGTACTGCAAGTGCAGACAGTGCTACCATGGTAAGTCATCTTGCCACAAATACTACAGGCAGTACTGCAAGTGCCGACAGTGCTACCATGGTAAGTCATCTTGCCACAAATACTACAGACAGTACTGCAAGTGCCGACAGTGCTACCATGGTAAGTCATCTTGCCACAAATACTACAGACATTGCTACAAGAACAGACAGTGCTACCATGGTAAGTCATCTTGCCACAAATACTACAGACAGTACTGCAAGTGCCGACAGTGCTACCATGGTAAGTCATCTTGCCACAAATACTACAGACAGTACTGCAAGTGCCGACAGTGCTACCATGGTAAGTGATCTTGCCACAAAAACTACAGACAGTACTTTGCAGCACTATGGGTAGTAATCATAGCAAGATCTAACTCCAGCGTAAATAATGAGTTTACAGCAGATTATCTTCTGGGCGTAAAGTAAGTTTATGCGAGGGGTGATAAGGCTTCCCCCATCCCCAACAAAGCCAGCACATGCAATATTACACAGATCTCAACAGAGACAGATACAATTACCCACAAGCTATTCAAGGGAGGAAGGAAAATATACGTACTCTCTGCACTGGCAATCAGCTGCGGAACTTTGTCACTTTTTACTGCACTGTCGGTGTTATATCTCACACGCCACGCATTACTGCACTGCCGGTGTTATATCTCACACGCCACGCATTACTGCACTGCCGGTGTTATATCTCACACGCCACGCATTACTGCACTGCCGGTGTTATATCTCACACGCCACGCATTACTGCACTGCCGGTGTTATATCTCACACGCCACGCATTACTGCACTGCCGGTGTTATATCTCACACGCCACGCATTACTGCACTGCCGGTGTTATATCTCACACGCCACGCGTAAAGAGAAGTCCGGTTATATACACACGATAGAATATTCATATCGATATGGCAACGTAATACAGCTGCAAGAAAATACAGCTCGAGAGAGTAGCCAGAGACAAAGCAGGCAGACAGGTAGCCAAAGACAAAGCAGGCAGTCAGGTAGCCAGACAGGTAGGTAGACAGGCATGCATGCTAGCAACCGTGACAAACGACGCTATTATTTTTAAATCTCAATTCAAATCGACGTGCGTGTTGCGCAGCAGGTCCGCGTTATACAACTGCTCTTGCTCGCTCATAGTTTCTGTAGAGAAGGGAGACATACGTTCATATATATTTAGAGGAGACATGACATGGTAAATAACACAGCAACCGTGACCGTGAAAGCAACAGCAGCAATAAGCAAGCAAGCAAGCAAACAAGCAAACAAACAAACAGCAGATAGTTAAAATGGGTATTTGTAGAGATACATCCTAACTTTAAAGTCACAATTAACCCTTGAATAAAGGATGGTTTCTCACTCTTGTGCAATGAAACCATTTATATAATACTAAACACGGAATCACAAGATTGTTAAATGGTAAGCAGCAGCATTGGTAGCAGTGGTAGTGGCAAAAGGATGGCAAGCAATACATGCATTGTCGCATGGTATGGTAATGCGGTGCATGGTGGTATGGTGATGCGGTGCATGGTGGTGGGATGATGCGGTGCATGGTAGTATGATGATGCGGTGCATGGTGGTATGGTAATGCGGTGCATGGTGGTATAGTAATGCGGTGCATGGTGGTATGATGATGGTGTGGGTTATAGTAGCAAATACTTACTGGCAAGCGCGTTGTAGGATCTCTGCCGCAGTTCGGACAGCTGCTCGTCTAGCTCGCGCTGGTAGCGGTGATGCGCCTCCACCTGCTGCCGCCGCTTCTCACGATCTTCCGCCTCCTGGTCTGCAAGCATCTTACGCATCGTAGCTAATATCTGTTGGCAGGCAGGCAAGCAGACAGAGAAGCAGACGAGTGGCCGGTTAGTACCTAAGGCTGGTGGTTGATTAATTATTCCAAAGCACTGAACGGAAGAGAATAAACAGAGAGTTTGTAAGCTCGATCTCATCATCCATCTGTTCGTCATGGTCATTATAACCTTTTCACATTCAAGAATATCGTAATAAAACCCAATCATTCGCACCTGGTTGTTTCTATCTTCATCTTCCTTGCGCTTTCGAGCTTTGTACTCTGCATTCTTAACCCATTCATCAGTTAACCCCTGGCCATTAGCCAGGTTACGAGCAATCGCAGCTATTGATGGTAGCAATGTTGGTAGCAGCATAAATATAAAAGGAATAATGCATAGGAATAAAGAGATCTACACAAAGGATAACGGCAGGTGGGGATAGAGGGAGGGATGTAGCAACAACAAGGGACATGACCAGCAGCAGCAACACAAAAGCACCGAAGATCCCAAGCAGCACAACAATACTGAGAGGATGACCACATATCATCATTGCATCGGTATTATCCGGGGGGGGGGGGGGGGGAGGAGAAAATAAAAATATTGCATCATCTCTAGTGAACATCCACACTAGAGAACATGCTTTATAGGAATTTATTTATATATTAAATTTACCATCTTCAGTGTGTTTAAGCTGTGTATTCAGCATGTTCTCAGTCTTGTAAAGCGAATCGAAAAATTCATGGTCATTGCGCTGCTTTGCTTCGACAATTTTCTATTTGGTCCGGTGAAGATACAGCAATAAGTATGTATTAATAAATAGAAGTATATATTAATTGCAATAAGTATGTATTAACTGCACTATAAGTGATTATTGTCTGATAATCACTTATAGTGCAGTTAATACATACTTCTCGTCATATTGAACTGTTTTTTTTAATTGATTCTCTGCGGTTTTTGTTTGGATGCATTATCAGACAATAATGCATCCAAACAAAAACCGCAGAGAATCAATTAAAAAAAACAGTTCAATATGACGAGAATAAGCAAAATAAATAAATGAATACGTACACACACACGTTTACACACAAACATCAGTAGTTACACACACGTAGACACATACACCGGAAGTGACAAACATACACACACACAAACTCACGCACATGTTTACACTCGTACGCCATTAGTAACACACAAACACGTACGTACGTACCTGCACGATTGCGTGGGCTGGGCCCTCGGTGGAGCGAGACATCCGGTTGGCCAACTCCTTCTGCTTGCGCGCCTCATTCTGCTGGTGCATCAGCTCGTTCAACTCGATCACACGCCTGTAGATCACGTCAAGGTGAGGGTGGGGTGAGGGAGAGAGTGAGGGTGAGGGTCACATCAGGTTGAGGGTGAGGGTGAGAGTTAGGGCGAGGGCCACGTCAGGGTAGGGGTGAGGGTCATGTCAGGGTGAGGGCGAGGGTGAGGGCGAGGAAAGGGTTAGGTAAGGGTTAGGTCATCGTTAATTTCAATGTAATACAAAACAATCACACATGCACATGCACGACATTGTACCGCACGCACGCAAAGCGTAGAATATAATGAAATGGAATAAAATGTTTAACCCCCACGCACCTGTCCTCAGAGAACGAGTCCTGCTTAGCCTTTTCTTTGCGCGCCAGACGGTCAAGGTTATCATGGAAGACCTGCTCCTGGTAGCGCTTGTGGTACAGCTTACTGGCCTCCTTCTCAGCCTCCGCCTTGGCTGTTTGTTATATATAGCACATGAATAATAATGGAATGGGTTGGGAAAAATGTTATGCGAATTATGCGCATAAGGAGTGCAATATTCGGCGTACAAATAGGGGGGCAAGGGGGGGAGAGGAGGAGGCTGCATTTAGCAAAGAACAGCACATACCGATGGCTTCCTTGGCTTTATTGACCATCATAGTGCTGGCCGTGAGTTCTTCGTAGAGCTGCTTTTCACGCTGTTGCCTTTTCACTCCTATGTCCTCGACAGCGTTCGAGATGAACTATAACAAAAAGTAGTGCAAACAACATTGTACCAACATATATTAAGCAATACAAATGCTCGGAAGAGTCACACAACCCTCACAGAGCATTTAACCACTAATTATATTGGACAATATAGCACTAGAACAGAGCATTAAACCACCAATTATATTGGACAATATAGCACTAGAACAGAACAGAGCATAAACATAGACGTTCTGCAGAAATAAAACAAAATGATAGAAACAGCTATATGCAGTCCACTGGCGGTTGTCTAAAAAGATGAATGCAGCAGGGATGAATACATGGATGGATGGATGGATGATAAGTAAAATGTTTATCTGACCTGTCTGTGCCTATCTATAGCCTCCTGGGTACGACGCTTCTGTAAATCCTCCGTGCGTTTAGCCTGTACCAAAGTCAGATCGGACACGATATACGAAACAACGCATTAGATAAAGGATAAAACATATTACAACACATAGAAATAGGACACGATATATGATAATATCATATATGTTCTGCTACAAGAGAGATATGATCTACCATAGGACACAATATGATAATATCATATATGTTCTGTTACAAGAGAGAACACCAACAAAACAGGAAGGCAATCAATATCATCCAGCACTCTACTTTACCGTGGCATCTTCCAGTGCAGCGAATTCGTTGTTCTCACTCAGGGCGGCGGCCTTGCGTCTCTCGCGCTCCGCAACCTGTTCCTTGATGCGTCTGCCGTACAGCTCGTTGGCCTCCTCCCGCTCCCGCCGCTCCCGGATCTTACGTTCCTCCTATCATACCATACACCATGCCATGTAATACCATATCATGCCATACCATTCCACACAAACCATGCCATGCCATATCATACCATATCATCCCATATACCCCCCACCCCGATACACACACATAGTACCACCCATACCGACCAATAGCATTCCATACCATTCCGGGTACAAATTAAAACATAAAATGCCCGGGATGCGGAAAGCAACAAGAGTAGGGTTTAAAAAAGGTGGATACATGGCGTACGCAAGGTAAAAATAATAGCCACGATGATGTTTGGTGATGATGTATGGCGTCATCTTAAAGCGGCATGATATGATAGAATACCATATCATACCATACAATCATAGAGGTAGTAGATGTACGGTGCGTCATAGCAGCACCAACCGCTCGTGTAAACCACCAATCGCATGAACCAAACTATGCATACTACTATTAGCACTGCGCTATATACCGAGTGCATACGATGGTATCATATCCTACCTACCTCTTCGCGTAATTGAGCCTTCAGGATTTTGCCCCAAGAATCCGCCTTCTTTGATGCATATATCTCTGACAGAGTAGCTCCATCAGAGCGGGGAATATCTCTCTTGGGCATAAACATATTATCAACACTATCTAGGTTAATGGTAGGGTGCCCTTGGAATATATCATAATCCACAGTGGTGGTACGCCCTGGCCTACCACTGCTGCTGGCTGTGCCTAGTCTGGCGCTGCTGCTACCTCTACTACCTTGACCTGGGCTGTTGACTGCTTCAGAACCGCGAGACGACAAGCGTTGGTTGGATGCTGCCGTAGAGGCACGTTTGCGCAGTTCTTTCTCCTTCACTGCTTTGATTACCTGCGTCTGCATCTTCCTCAGTCCTGTCTTAGCACTGTAACAAGGGGGCAGATTAGCACAAGCGTAGCATCAGGACATTATCCCACAAAGCACAAAGCGCACGAGTTCGGTTTGGTGGCAATTTATTCTAGTCTTTTCAATGCTAGTGTGTGCAATGCAGTAGCAACTGACAGCAACTACCCTGCTGGCAGAAGATAATCGCAGAACTCACGTTGTTGCTCGTTGAGAGAGTTCTTTGACCATATCATTGCCAGCGTCAGAAAGCTCCGGGTAGGAAGAAGATGCAGAGAGAGTTTGATCATACTCACCACGACTTCTTCTACCATCCTGTTGAATGTATGTCCGATGATATCATTGTAAATTTAATCGGGAAGGAGACAGCAGAAGCACGCATACATGACACAACAGAAAAGATATAAAGGTTGGTTTTACAAACAGATCCAATCTAAAAGTAAAAATAATACTAAAAAGCTTAACATACAAATCAAAATCGCATTAGATTCGCGGACTCATTAATCCTATAATGCAAATCACCTTTGGCGATCGCAGGAGTGTGTCAGTTCTGGATGGACTATAGCTTCCAAAACTGTTCGTTTCGTTTATGCTAGGAAGGGAAGGGGTTGACGGCTTACGCTCGAAACTCTCTCCATTCCAAGAGCTCCGGAGATCAGGGGTTGATCTAGATCCACTTCGAGCCGATCTTTGCAACTCTAAAGTTTCACGAATGATCTGTACATGCAAATTCAGAATTCGACAATTTTCAATTTTCATATTTGGCAACCAATCACAAAAATTATTAGAAATGAGCTCAAAACTTGCACAACATATACTGTCTACCACGAATGTTGTCAATACAGTTTTTATGAAAGAGAATTCTCTATATACCAACCTTGTGCTCATTCTTGACCTGACGAGCTGAGATAGCCTTCTTTGCCAGAATGATATCTGCTTTCTTCATCTTCAAGCCAACGTCAACACCAGTCAATACAAGCTAAAGGGACAGATTGAGCTATAAGTAAATTACGGCTTTTCAATGCAAGTGGGATGCCTTGAAGGTTTAACGTTCTCACTGAGTGCGCTTACTGCTGGATTGATTATTCGCCGGGATTAGATTTTCATAAATACAGCATTAGCTATTAAAAAATTAATATTTAATTGACGTAATTAAATAACAGTTGATATAAAATACGCTTATTAAATATACTACGCATCGAGTACGAAACGGCTTCTTCAGTGAAAGTTTCACACAACAGAGAACAGCACTGCTATTAAAATATTTATCCCTTGCGTAATTATAGACCATATCGGGTTAGTATATGGTGTAAGTTCCCGATTCAAGCTGAGATTATACAGAGAAGGTTGGTTAAAAATAGTAGGGTAGAGCATGGCAAAACAAGGAGACGACAAAAGCGTTAAGTCGCTCAGTCACCAGGATTGGAGGTTAGACCTACTTTTGAAATGAATCCACTATGTTCATCCTTTTACTAACACTTTTCTGTTTTCCCTTCAATTATGCTGAACCAAAGTGGACATATAACGATGAACGCGCAGTTGATGCGCTACTACGAAGAGCTGAATGCTAGAGGCCGAAAGTAAGTACTGTTAAAACGCTCCGTCATGATGCCAGGGATGAGTATGTTGGTGTCGACATAATTTCAATTGGCTTTATTATCAATATTTATCGTAAACTGACCATTCTACCTCCCCAACGTTTTACTAAACTAACCTTCACAGGCTAGATGCAATGCACAAACATGGCATGATTGAGCGGAAAGAGACGCGCAATCCTCTAAAGGCTGAGCGGACGCCTCGGATTGATATGCGCAACTACAGTTATCACCCACCTCCAGGGCAGCCAGTTCCAGAAAAATGGAAATATCCTGAGAATGACTGGGGCATCATGTCTAAATTTCAATCCCAGAAGCAAATCTACGATGATATATTCAATAAGGACAAGGAGTACAAAGACAAAATGGCTGAGCTAAATTACATCCGTGCCCAGAACCAAGAGAAAATTGACGCCGAAGTAAGCAGGCTAAAGCAAAAGGTATTCCGGGAGAAGGAAGCAAAGGAGAAAGAAGAGCAAATGAAGCTCAATTATGCACTCAACCCCAGTTATGGAAGTCGCGACAGTAGCCGGCGATCTAATTCCCATCGATCTAGGGATGGCTCTACTGCAAGGGTGAGTGAACTCTGTCAGCAAATTGCTGTGCTGTGCTTTTTCTACACTTTGTGTAATTCACCTGTACAGTTTCTCCTAGAAAACGTCTAATACGGGTAATCCTGCTATCATTATAGATAATTTCCTTCTATTTGTTTAGATCTTGCTTTTTGTACGTAGTCGTTCGTTGCCATTTATTAAACCTGCATCTTGCTTGAACTCATGTAATAACAGAGCACAGCCCGAAGTGGCACAGAATCAGTAGATGAGCTAGACCTTGCCATGCAGGCTGAGCAAGCAGCAAAAGAACAAGGTATAATCGACAAGAAAAAACGGTCACATAAATCCAGTCTCCATATCGATGCTCATCGTATCACTGGTTTAGAGGATTTGGACTCTAAACCCAAGCCAAAGGACATATCACAGCTCAAGGTATCCACCATCAGAGAGCTGAATTCATCCCACCCAGAGGTGCTGGCTAAGTGGCGGGCACAACGAGCTGCTGAGTTTATATCCACGCACAAGGGTGCGGTAGATCCTCCCGAGCCGAGAAGAGGTCCGCTTCATGACACCAGTTTCAGACCGGGAGGACTGTCATCGATCCCTGGACCTGAGAAACCTGGCAGCCGTGGTGGTGGTGCTGGTAGGGCAGGAGTACGCCGACAGCAGGGTGGGAGTGGCAGTAACAGTGGTGGTGGTAGTGGCGGTGGCGGTGGATTTGCTGCTTTGGCCACTGCTGACATGAGCACACTCAAAGCGGAATTGAAAAAAACAGAGGATGAAATTGCTAACCAGAATCTCAAGTTGAAGTTGAACACCAAGCCTGCTCGTTCATTTCAGAAGGTTGGGGGAGAATCAGGGACTGCTGCTGCCTCTGCCCGCGATGTGAAAGGGAACAGCACAGGTGGCAAAGGAGGGAAAATGACGAGGACAGCAGCTTATTGAACTCCAGACAGGAATTTTGTAACTTGATTTGATACAGTAGGCTCTGCAAGTTTCTTGGGGTATTAACTTTCCGGGGCTCCACATTCTATCGTTCTCTGTATTAAACAAATGTATTGAATATATATAGTTTTATCCCATCAAATTTAAGGCCGCTTAATTTAAAACAGCAATGCAAAAATCATTACTTTATGTCAAGTTGTTCGAGTTTTGAAATATACAACACCTGCAACTCAGTGATATGCAACAGTGATTTAAATCAGCACCAAACCAACAATACTATACTTCGCAGTCGTGCAACACCGAAAAGAATAGTGCGTGTGAATGATCTAATTGACAGTTTTTAATTAAATGCATGAGTTACAATGAGCAGCTAAGCCAACAGTCTCGACATCTCCAGATTTCTGCTGTGGAGAGAGAGAGAGAGAGATTCATCATTCATCTCTAACTGCTTTGTTCTGCTCTACTCTGCTCAGATGCGAACTGCTTTGCTACACATCAAGGTGCAGGCATATTGTGATAGCTCACCGAAATCCTTTCAAACTGTGAAGATAGAAAAGAATACCACGATTAAGTACAGTACATACAAACACAAATTCGTACACACATACACCCCCTCGAAACTTGGCCCTTTACAGCCCCCCCCCCCTTGAAACAGGGGACAGAATTGGAGGAACAATGCGAGATTAATGCCCAGGCTCAAGCTCAAACCCAGGCTAAATCTTTGACACATACCCCAACATAGGCTTTCACTGAGACCCCAGATTGACGGCTAGACTTATTTTGAAAACCTATGAGTGCAGAAAAGCCTGCACCACCTTTCTGCTCATTTACACCAACACAGCCTGAAATTCGTGAAGAGGTCTACGAGCGCAGAAACACCTGCACCACTTTCTGCTCATCCACACCTACATCTCGTAGCACCTGCGCATTTTGCAATTCCCTGCCCATAAATATAATGCGCTGTCGATCCTCCTTCATTGCTGGAATAGGCACAGCAGACTACCATACATCCAGATCGATCCATCGATGCAGCATACAAGATAAATAAAAATAATAATAATAATACAATATTCATAATACATCCAAGACATGCGCATACAAGATTAATATTTAACAAATTTAATAAAATAGGAAGAATGGTAAAACGGTAAGCGAGAGGCACAGTCACAATCCCGGCAACACATTTATATCCAACTTTTGCGCTTCCCATTTTATTACTATTTCAAAATTAGCTTAAACAAAACAATCATAGATAGATGCCCAAACGTAGGAGAAAAACTAAAAAAAGGGACAACAACACCCTGCTCGTATACATTAAATTTACCTGAATGTTTTGCTCGACTATGGATTTCTTCAGGTCCAGAATGGATTTTCCCGCATCAACATTTACCATCATATTAATATCGCCTTTAGAGGGTACAAGAGGCAGGGCACGGGGAGGGGACGAAGAGGGATTATGGGGGAAAGGGAGGAAGCAGGGACAAATATGCGTTACGAATGTATGTATCACCGATAAAGTTTGAATTTGACGGCGCAGTACAGATCGAGCCCATATCGATGCTCTTGCGCAAATTAAATTACCTGGATTGATGCGAACCTTCAGCTTTAATGGCGTGGCCTCGACAACCTGCGCAGTGGCCCCAGCCCCACCTACCGCACTCCCGACTACAGCACTCGCTGTGGGTATGCCTGAATTTTGTTGTTGCTGCTGCTGAGCGCCGCTACTATTACTACTGCCGCTTGAAGAAGAGGCTACCAGCTCGGTTGGGTTCGCAAAACAGTACATGGGTACTTTGTATTGAGAGCCCAGCTCGTCATAGCAAACCTCAAGAGTGCCCGTCGTTGTGATTATATTACTCGCCTTAGATGTAAATGATGCAGTCACCAATTGCCATTATCGGAGACAGTTTTTTATTTGAATACACACAGAAGGTTAGAGTGTTTTGAGGTAAAAATTGAGCGAGCAAAGGTACAAGCGGCAGTACTATAGATGGAAGTACAAAAATATGGTGGTTAATGAAATATACACGGAGAAACTTTCAAGTAGACACGTTTACTATAACCGGCAGCGCAATTTACCTCCAAGATGGCGCTTGCCAAAGCCAGATCGTTTGAAATAAGGGCCTCAGCCGCAGATCTAATATTCTGCCACATCATTGCACTTCCTTCCGTCCGCGTACCCCAGAACTCACTACGAAGGCGGTTAAGATCGACCTTGTGAATGGAAACAATAAGCAATGGTTGGATGGAATGTGTTAATATGATACGTTATTCTTACAGCCGATACTAGCTACAACATTGAAAGCGACAAATGATATAGAAGGCGAAATAACAGAGAGTAAAGATAATAGGGGTTTAACAAGACGAAAAAAGGTTATTATTCCCTCCACCTGAGTAATCGTGGCCCCATATCGGAAGTTTGCGGTTACTGTCAGCGGTCTGGACACTAAATTGGCTCGAGCTTGAACCGGAACAGGGGTTGTATTCGATCCTCGAACATTTCCATTATTAGAAACATTTGGTGGGCTGCCACTATTCTGATTAGAAGAGCTATTACTTGCTCCACAACCCATCGCTGGTTAAATTTAATTCCACACGGAATAAATGTCCCAATGTTATCCTATCTTAAAAACAGTAGAAATCCTCAAAATCTGCGACTATTCGATCGATTGGTTTCAGCTCTCACGCCGAAAAAAATTTCAGACAGAAATCTACGACAGTAATGAGTGTAAATTTAAACGAGTCCAGCAGGAGTACGATACGAGAGTCTTGGCATAATCACATGATCTGGGAATGACACAATCCCAGCAATCCGGTCGAAACCCAGAAACAGTGTTTCTCTGCTGGGTTTCGACCTCTCTGCTGCTGCTGCTGCTGCTGCTGCTGCTGCTGCTGCTCGCTCACCCGAAAACACAGTCACTGTATAATAATTGCGGTAGTTATTTCATTTCATTTATGTCCCAACGGAACTTCAAAATCGGCATGCAACGTTGCATCATTGACCCAGAATTCTGGAATTGAAGTGCGTGCAGGATTGCCTCATTTCACGTAAATTTAAGCCATCTGCCGATACCCAAGGAAGTACTTACGAGTATTAGCCTACGTATTGCAATTTACTAACAGTCAGACTACCACCGGTATTCGTTTTTTGAAGTTGTTTAGCCCGGTTGGGATGGTTCTATGGTTCAACTAAGTTACTCATACACTTCCTGATCCTATGTCATCGCTCGAGTTCGCCCAATATTTGAAAAAGGCCGTGAAAGAAGAAGACCACGTGGAGATTCTGTTTCAAGGCTCAAAGACATTCTGGAGATCGAGATGTAACTTGGATATAACGATAGTTTCGCATTTTCAAATGCGTTACATCGAGCTTGTGTTCTTTGATGCGGTCAATGGTGTTGAGTATCCGCGGATGTTTGTTGATGGCAGTGAATGTAAGTCCAAGTTGGACCGAGTTGTGTTCGCAGATCGTTTACAGAAGCACAAGGAGGATCTTATCCGTCATAAGACACATGCTGACACGGATACGTTGATTAAAAAAATATCACGAGATATGATAGTACAATTTTTTCTTAACCGGATTAATATGGTGGCTGATAAAAATAGCAGCTTGGATAACAAAATCGAGCTAACAGTGCGCAACGATGATAAAGTCCATCCCGATCAACCGACTCTTTTAGCCATGGTCTTCAAGTCACAGCCGAAAGGAGTCGTGCCGCTCGAGAGCCACAACCACAAAATTGCATCGTAAGTTCGCATCGGATCATACAGTGACTGCTAATGATTCTATTTGCTCTCAGCAGAGAATGACACCAACATCCCTCTAAAAATATGGTATGCAAACTTCCGCCCTCACCCTCTTTTGACCAACCTAATAACCCCCCTATCGAATCGGATTTTAATCTAACGTTTTAACGTATGGACTAATGAATGAATGAACAGTCACGCGGAAGTGAATGTTGCTCTGTCTAAAATAGAGCATGAGCGAGGAGAGCTCCACAGAGCCACCGTGTTGGCGTCTCTCAGCACCCAGTCGGTGAACGGATTCAAGCTCATGATGGCTGCCAAACGAAAAATGGAGCAGGAACACAATCTGGTATAATCCTGTTCTGATGTGCATGCATGCAGGCCTGACATTGCGTTACGATAGTATTGCACATCCCACATACGCTGTATGTATTCATCATCATCGCAAATAGATTTTGTTTCTCTCTTCGATGCAGGCCATTTCTTGTTGTTATCGGGTTAATATTCTTTTTGTATTAACCCCTCATTTTGTGGTAATATTCTTTTTGTGCTGTTGCAACCTGATAACTACACATTCATCCAACTGCCCGACATCTCATTACTCTTTGTATCCCATCCCAATACAGATATTGCTCCGCTGGAAACGAGCAGTTCGCAAGATTCTGAACCTGATCTTCACCGAAAAGGTTCGTGAACGGCTTTTAAACTCTTCCTTCCGGGATTGGTATCTGTTGATGCTCAAGCGCGGCAGGGACCAAGAGGAGGAAGAGCGGCAGATTGCTCTTGCTCGTAAGCAGACAATTGCGCGCCTCCGTGAACAGGGCACGCAACTGAACATTATCTTGCACCCTAATGGAGGGGGACATCTTCATGGGCTACATGGGTGTCGTACTAGTAAAAGAGATGAGTTACTGCAGCATAAGCACCCGCTTGATGGCAAATTCCATCACAAGCAGTCCAAGCAGGACTACCATCATAGCACGCATCGTGGCTATCAGCAGCAGGAGTATGACGAAGATCTTCTTTATTTGGACCCGGAGCTGAACCATTTGCGGCAGTACCACAAGGGCAAGTACGACCGTCGTCATCATCGTCGCTCGACAAGTGACGGGGTACAGGGAACCAGTAGTTTATTTGATCACCGTACCACCACCAGCAGCTGTACGAATAGCAGCCCAGTGGCTGAGATCGGAAGAGTTGGCGAGAGTGGGAGTAAAGGTAGGGATGGAAACAGTGGTGGCATTGCTTCGTCTTCTGTTCTGCCCAGTCTCGGTCTCGGGGCACCGCACGCTGCTCGGCCCGGGAATCCCTCTACCAAAATAGCTAGGAAAGAACCTGGAATTGCCTCTATTGGATCCATAAGTTCTGTGGGTACCGCAGGAACCCATTGGGCGTCGTATTCACAGCCGCTGCCCCCACCAAGTGTTGTTTCTTCTTTTGAAAGTCGCTCACGCTCACACGCCGTCGCAACTGGAGGGGGAGGGGCGACAGCGACAGGAGGAGTGAAAGTGGATGACGATGGAAAGAGCCGTATATTTCTCCAACGGCAGCGAAGTTGGGACGATAGCGAGCTAGATGAGGGAGCCTACCATCGTCCACAAACTGTGATGTCCGCACCAAGACTTAGTAGACGTGTAGTCTTGACTCCTGACAAGCGGAAGGGCAATATTAAGTCCGAAGTAGAGCTGTATAGTGCGGAACTTAACTCTGATGATTTGGTGACAACACAGCATATGGTGCAGCGCTCACACACATCAATCCTGTGTTCCTCGAGCTCACCAACCACGTCTTCTGCTGCTGCTGCTGCCAGCAGTGCAACTTCTTCTTGTAGCACATTTGTCCCTGAAGCATCGACAGCCACAAGTAGACCGGAGACGTCAACGGAGTTCTTTGCGGAAGCCCTCACTGGATCTAGCGCACCATTAGTGCACTCCTCGCCCACGTCTCATGTGCGGCGGAGGATCCAAGAGGATCCATTTTTCCTCAAGGAGAACGCGGCAAAGCGGACCCTGCAGTACCTTCCGCCGTGGGAAAAAGCTCCAGCGTTAGTTGGAGACACTGCTGGTTCTGCTGGTTCTGCTGGTGCTGCTGGTACGCTCAGTGACGGAGGGACTACTGGTAGGAGCAATGGGAATGTTGGTAGCAGTATATGTTGCAAGAAGGGGGCTCATCGCCCTGAGCCTAGCTATGCACCTGGCCAGCACGGGCCCCGAGATAAAGAGGCATGGCAACAGAACAGGCAGAGTCCCGCTTCCTTTGGCACTGGCAGCAATATTAGCGACACATTGAAATGGAGAAGTGCTACAGCATCTACTAGTCTTAGTCCCATTCCCAGTCCCAGCACGAGCCTTAGCAGCATAAGCGGTAACTGTAGTCGACAAAACTCTTCTCTCTGCAGTCTTGGGCGTGCCGATTCTGTCAACATGCTTAATCACGGCAGTCGGGCGGCCAGCACTGTGATAGCCCCTACCACCGGAGCAAAAACCTCAATGCCGCCAACAGCTGCAGTGAAAAGCACTGCTAGCCCCCGCAGCAGCAGCAGCGGCAATACCGCCCAAGGAAAGAATGACTCAGCTGATGGTGAGGGGCCTCCGTCCCTGTTGAGTAGCTTCGCATCTAGCATGTGCAAGCTTGATCAGAATGTGCCTGTATCATCTTTCGCTCCTATTTGTCGGCGATGATCCAAGCAACCACAACAGCTGCAATAACTGCAACAACTGCAACAACTGCAACAATAGCAATAACTGCAATAGCAGTGATATAATGGCTAACTGCAATGACATGAAAGTGAGAGCAACAAAACGTGACCAGCAGAAGGTGGATATACATTTTGCTTTCACTACAAGGTAGCCACCATGGCATTAGGCTATTGCCATTGTTATACAACAACGCACATAGGGAATGATTATGTGAAGCATTCCACTGCGTGAGTAGTACTCTTGCAGGAATCTTACTCGTAAGTAACCCAGCGGTTATATTCTGAGAAGATGTCGAAGACTCCAGTCCCCCGTGGTCCCCAGGTGCCTTTGTCCTTTAGTATCTGCGCAGTCTTCCATTACCCACACAACCTTTCATTTTGATTTGACATCAAAAATACCATCATCCATATAATTCCGAATTATATACGAACGAGCAGGTGAAGTCATGTTTATTTCTACTTTATATGTAAGTTCAAGTTGAAGCGTTTATACCGTCACGATACGGTATAGAAGCGACCTTTGAATGTATTCTCGTATTCCCTTTTTTGTGTTCGCCCAGCTAATATTCTATTCCTACAATGCTATTCCTATAGAGCGGATAGGTCTTCAAGCTATGTAATAATTATGAGTCTCTTATTGTACATCCCTCCATATAAAGTGCTACAGTATAGCCACTATGATAGATGATCTCATACTGTATAATAGTATGAGACATCTCATATTATCATTAAATATACCAGCATGAGGGTCAAGATATCTTTGAATGATATCGATATCATCCAAAAATATGTTGACCTTCATGCCGGTAAATTTTTGTTTGCAAATCCCGGGAAATTGTGTCTCTTCAATCGCACTCTCACCCGGACAACATTATTCGAGATTGATGATGCCATTTCGTCTCGTCGAAATATAAAAATTCACTCGTAAAATAAATACCCCAGCAGCAGCAGGGATCATTTTTCTTTGGACACGAAGTAACGAAAATTTGCTTACCGGTTAGGATCTAGCATAATATCAAAGAGAGTATTTATAATACCCGTGGTACTGTGATGGACCTATAAAGCACTTGTGGTTACTTATCACCACTATTACAATGATTGACGACGATGTAAAGGCATTCTTTGACTATGCATGCTGCTGTGCACACGTGGAGGAGGACACAGAGATGATCGACGACGGCAAACCTGTTAATAAACCAATCAGGATTGGTAAATCAATATTACTATATGGTAAAAGAAAAGGACTATTTCCATTTCACTGCATGGTCGGACCGGATTATCCTTTCGTCATAATGAGCTATCTGCTAATTATCATCACCCACGCGATTGTGCTTGGTATTACCACGCCAGTGTTGGGCTGGCCCACGCTCATAATTGGATTAGTTGGTCTTACAGGCATTCTCGTTGGCCTTACAATGACAGCTTTCTCAGACCCTGGCATAGTGTATAAGAGTGATTGTAATCAACCCCTGCCAGCAGCTTCTGAAGGCGATATAGAGCTTGGACGCGATAATAATAATAGAAGTTCACCAGCAGAATCTTCTTCTGCATTACAGCAGGTGGCTAATAATGACAAAAGCTCTAGTGGTGAGCCAGCAATAGGCACAGTGCTGGAGGTAACGCCCCCTAGCGGTAGCCCATCATCGAGTGGAGAAGGGCGCGGGACTGACGTTTCCACCCCTTTGATTCACATAGCCTCAGGGGCAGGCACAGCGGGACCTGCAAGTAGCTCTGCACCACCCCCTGTGATAAATATCACACCCGGTACTTCTGCCCCAGCTGCTTCATCCTCTCCTTCATCTGCATCTGTGTTACCTTCGGTACCGCGGTCTACGATGGAGTGTGGGCGCTGCAAATTCCACAGACCTTACTCAGCGCGCCACTGCTCTTATTGTGGCAATTGTATCGATAAAATTGACCACCACTGTCCATGGTATGTCTGTTTGTCTGATCAATGTCTCTTCATAGTCTTAATTTATATGCATGAGTTTCTCTTCCCCAGCCAGGGCTCCCATCTAAATGATTTTTATGTTCTACTATCATAATTTGAGGATCAGTGTTTCTCCGACTGCTACGACACCCCACCCACTCAACTTGTGATTAACACTCTGCTTTCATTGGGTGAAATTTTTTCTTTGCAATTTATACCCTCCACCTATCCGCCCATTTATCCACCTGCTTACCTACCGACATCATCATTTTCCCGTTTCATTACAGGTCAGGCAAATGCATCGGGGAAAACAACCTAAAAGTGTTCCACGCATTCACATTTTTGCTGTGCACTCAGACCTACTACCTCATAGGGGTCTTCATCTACTTCCTCATCGTCATCGTCGCCCGAAGCGACAACATCCCTACCGGGCCAAACGTCTAGCTGCCACTATCGTCAACGTCGCCCTATGTGACAGCATCCCCCTCGGACCACATGTCTAGCTGCCACCACCACTGCCACCACACTGCCACGGCCACCGCATTGGTAAACGTGCTAATGGATTGTTCTCCTTTTATTATTTGTTATCACAATATTGTAACCGAGCCGGGTAAAAGATATCTCTCTGGTCTATTCAGTAGCGCCAATATAAAGACGACAGTTACTCCTCCAGATATATTTTTAAATGCTGAAAAGAATACTCACTGTTCCGTTGGTATACTTTTATCTGACATTGCTTTGATACAGTACATAGTTGATAGTGCTTTAATAGTGATAGTCTATTGTTCCAACTCTTATGTCTAAAAAAACTCATCAGGCATCCACATAGTCACAAACTATCGCACTCCGAAGTATATAGTAAATTAGTACAATTATATAACGATGAACTGAGCAAATATACACAGCAAAAGATATATCACAGCCGCTCTGCTCTATCGGATTCAGCACTGTCATCTAGCATTTCCATCTCGAAAACGGAGCTGTCGTCTCGAATCTCACCAACTTCCCTCGCTTCGTCGACCTCATCTTCTTCATACGACACATAGCCACTCTCATCCAACATCATTCCAGCATCCTCTTCATCCTGATCCTCTTCTCCTTCCTCGTCATCATCCTCGCCAACTCCTTCACTTTCAGCTCCGAACCCATCACTATCATCAGTCTTTTCCTCGAGTGCAAGAGATGTAGCTCTTTCTCTATTTAGCAGAGGCCGATCTATAAAACTAGCGGTACTATCTGAAGCTATGCCAATAATGGGCGCACTTGGAGTAAAAAATCTGACATCGTTATTGCGCTGTTCTATTGCATTCTCTAGTGCTTCCAACTTGGCGAGATAATCCAGATGCCCTGCGATCGAGTCTAAGGAATGCAATAAAATAAGTGAATGACCAGAGAAACACCAAAATGTGTCAGCGTGAAGGTAAATAAACAGCAGAAGGCATATATCTTATACCGCTAAGGGTTCGCATGTGCTGAATGAACCAATAACTATAAAATACAGGTCCGCCGGCACTTTACTTTGGCAATCACCTTTCCCTCCTCCTCGGCTGCTTTTGCCCTCATTGAAACCACTAAACACTCCGAACAACGTGTCCATCTTTGAGCCAGCAAGCTTATTAAAACTAGCAATGAACATCCGATTCAGATAAAAAAGATCGGCTGGAATACAGCAGCTACTGTATCGGGGAAAAAATCGGCACGAGACCTGGAGACTGTTGCCAACCCCAGCAGGAACCGGGTTTTCGGGATACCGGTAAGTACTTTACAGTGCTTACTGTACCGGCACGAACAATTTCTGGATTCCAGGATTCCTGTGGGATTCCTCAGAGGATTGGAATACTGGAATACTGTAAGTTTGTTAAAACTATTCCAATCTGGTAATTTCATTACCAGGTAAACTTTATACCCCAGGTACGTACAGTACAGGTACCGGTACTACGTACTCGTACAAGCTCGTGGCATAAGCAAAAATATATTTTCACATTTACTACTAAAAAATATCAAGTAAAAGTGGAGAGGGAGTAAAAAAATCCGCAAATGCTGTATCTTTCTATTATCTCAACTGCGGCGCTGTGGTGTCACGCTACAGCAGCAAATGATATACTTGCCAAGGGTTTTAATCTGCCGCAAAGTGATTTATGGACT
>CAXIWF010000444.1:0-11166 GCA_964036045.1 Eutreptiella sp. 'Long Island Sound 2002' | reverse complement strand
GAAACCACCGCCCTCGCCATCACCGCCGCCGAAACCGGTCACCTCGTGCTCTCGACGCTGCACACCACCAACGCCTCGCAGACGGTGGAACGCATCATCGATATGTACCCCGCCGCGCAGCAGAACCAGATCCGAGCCATGCTCGCCAACACGCTGCAGGCGGTCATCTCCCAGACGCTGTTCCGCCGCACCGACACCAAGGGCATGGCCCCCGCCGTCGAGATCCTGCTGTGCACCCCCGCGGTGCGCAACCTGATCCGCGAAGGACGCACCTTCGAGATCGCCAACGTCATCGAGACCAACCGCTCGATGGGCATGTCCAGCCTCGACTCCTCGATCAGCCAGCTCTACTTCAACGGCATGATCAGCAAGGAGGACGCGATCGCCCAGGCGGCCTACCCCGACAAGCTCGAGCAGCAACTCGCAGCCTGATCTCGCGCGACGCCACCGATCCGTTCTGATTCACATTCGCCCAGCGAGGGAGCTCGACCACCATGCCCGCCTACCGCTACCAGGTCCGATCCGGAAACGGCCAGACGACCGTCGGCGTGCTCAACGCCCAGTCCGTCGCCGCCGCCGCCGACAGCCTGCGCCGGCAGGGCGCGCAGGTCCTCTCCATCGCTCCCGTCCCTTCCTCCGACAACCGCGCTGCGCTCCTCGAGCGCCTGCGCGAGCTGAACTCCGGCAAGCCCAATCAGAAGCACGTCCTCGATTTCACGACCCAGCTCGCCGTCATGGTCCGTGCCGGCATCGGCATCCGCACCGCCCTTGAGGGCATCGCCGAGCAAACGACGCACTACAAGTTCAAGCAAATCATTCTCGGTCTCAAGTACGACGTCGAATCCGGCAAGCAGTTCTCCGAGGCACTGGCCCGCCACCCGAAACTGTTCAACCCGCTCTACGTCAACATGGTCCGCGCTTCGGAAATGTCCGGTTCGTTCGGCAAGATGCTCGACCGAATCGCGGCGTACACCTCGCAGCAGATCGAAACCCGCAAGATGGTCATCGGCGCGATGATCTACCCCGGCGTCATCGCCACCATGGCCGTCGGCGTCACGGTGTTCCTGCTCACCTTCGTCCTCCCCAAGTTCACCGGGGTCTTCGAGGGCAAGGAGGACGCGCTCCCGTGGGCGACCACCTTCCTCATGGGCCTCTCCGAATTTGTCCGCTCGCAGTACCTGATCATCGTCGGCTCGCTGCTCGCGGTGTTCATCGGCTTCTTCGCGCTGCTCAAGACCGACCCCGGCTCCTGGTGGTTCGACAAGTGCAAGCTCACCGTCCCGTCTTCAAGCGCATGTTCCGCGCCCTCTACATCAGCCGCTCGCTGCAGACCATGGGCGAACTGATCAACGCCGGCGTCCCCATGCTCGACACCATCGCCATCACCGGCGACATCTCCGGCAACCGCCTCTACAAGCGCATGTGGCGCGCCGTGTACAGCAGCGTCAAACAGGGTCGCAAGATCACCTTCCAGCTCCAGCAGTCCGCGCTCATGCCCCACGCCGTCGTGCAGATGATCGGAGCGGGCGAAGAGTCCGGTAAGCTCGGCGAGGTCCTCGACGAGATCTCCGACTACTACGCCAAGCAGCTCCGCGACGCCATCAAAGCGGTTACCGGAATGATCGAGCCCCTCATGATCGTTGCGATGGGCTCAATCGTCGGCTTTATCGCGATGGCCATCATTCTGCCCATCTTCAAGATGAGCCAGATCGTCCAATGAAAGGTGAACCCCACGGCACTCAGCCGCCGCTGCTCACCCCTCCGAGGACTCTCGCGATGCTCCCGGCACCGTCGACATCCGGCCCGACCCCAGCCCCGCGCCCACGCCCACGACGCCATCGCGGCGTGCGCCGCGCCGGCGGGTCATCCGGCTTCACGCTCATCGAGACGATGTTCGCCGTGCTCATCATCGGCCTCGGCGTGGTCGTCATCCTCCGCTCGATGATGCACTTCCTCTACTCCAACATGTGGTCCACCCACTCCGCGACCGCGACCTACCTCGCACAGGAAATCCGCGAGCTCTCCCGCTCCCTGCCCAACCACGACCGCTTCGCCGGCGGCATCTACTTCACCGACCCCGCCGACCCCGGAACACTCGAGGGGTGGGGCCTCGAGGGCGACGATCCGCAGATCGCCGACATCAACGACATCGACGACCTCGACGGACTCGTCTTCGGCAACACCACCGCGTTCCCCGAAGGCTTCGTGATGAGCCAGCGGTTCCCCGGCCCGATCAACTCGTTCGGCGAGGTCATCTCCGAGGTCCGGTTCGACGGCACCACGGAGATGATCGAAGTCGACGGCGACATGGTCCCCGTCTCGATGCGCGGCTGGTCGCAACTCATCACCGTCGAGAAGGTCGACCCGTTCGACTACTCCGTCGTCCTCGACAACGCCGCCAACGACACCGAAGCCGGCGGACGCGACGTCGACGAGTACCCGCTCAGAGTCACGGTCACGGTCATCTACGACGGCGTGTGGGAAGACCACGCGCCGCCGCTGAGCGTGATCTCCTGGGTCGTGCCGCCCCGCTGATCCCGCTCCGCAGGACCACCGGCGCCGCACCACACCCACGATCGGAAGGAAACCCCATGACCCGACGCAAACGCCAAACCGCCACGAAGAGCCTCGGTCTCCGTCGACTCGCTCGTCGAGCACGGTCGCGTCGAGGCGTCGTCGGCATCCTCGCCATGATGTTCCTGGTCATGTTCGCTTCCCTCGCCACCACAATGGCCGTCGTCACGCAGGGCAACCTCCGCTCGTCCGTCTCGCACATGCGCGTCACCAAGTCCATGTCCGCCGTCGACACCGGCCTGCAGCTCGCCGAATCACGCCTCATGGAGGCCGCGTCACGCTTCATCGTCCCCATCGGCGAGGTCTCCCCCGAGTACGCCGCCGCACTCTGGACCGGCAGCTACGGCGGTTTCGACGCGCCGCCCCCGCCGCAGCCCGCACCCTACGGACGCCCCGAGCCCGGCACCCCAACCAGCATCCGCGAGGCGATCCAGTGGCATCACGACTCCGACGAGGCCGGCAACCTCGTCAGCTGGGACAACGCAGACAACGTGCCCGCGCCGATCACCGCGCCGACGAGCAAGCCCGACTGGGTCGTCGGCCTCCCAATCGGCCTCGAACGCTCCGGCGACGGCCTCATCACGACCGCCGTCCAGATCACCTACCTGCCGCCCGCGCTCGACCCAGAAGGCCGCGTGCTGGTCGTCGTCACCGGGTACAACTGGGACTTCACGCGTGAGCGCTGGGTGACCCGCACCGCCTACCAGCACTTCTCCATCGTCAAGCGCGTCGAGCACGCCGTGCTCGCGCCCTCGCGCCTCATGATCGGGCGCAACGTGCAGGTCAACGGGCCGCTCGGCATCCGCTACAACTCGCAGGCCCTCGGCCTCATGGACGGCCCGCCCCTGTACATGAAGTCCGACTTCTACGGCCTCGACCCCATTCTCAACACCAAGCTCGACGACTTCCACGCCGCCCTGCTCACCGCGGACGTCGACGGCGACAACCGCCTGCGCATCAACCACGCCATCGAACGCCTGCCCCTGGTCAACCTCAACGCCGTCGACTACTCCGGCAACGGCCTCGCGGACAGCGCGTTCCTCGATGTCACGCGAGACGGCGTCGTCGACGACTTCGACATCTTCATCAACCACTTCGACACGAACGGCGACGGACGCATCGTCCTCTCCGACGCCCTCCGCGCCGGCACACCCAACGAGGCCCTCAGCGCCGAGTTCACCCTCGACGACGCCTTGGCGCTCATGATCGACTCCGCCCACCCCGACCGCAACGGCAACGGCATCTACAACGGCCAGTTCATCGACGGCGCGTGGGACTACTCCACCTTCAACGACAACAACGACGACGGCCTGCTCGACTCGGGCGATATCGACGCCGACGACATCACGCTCGGCTACCGCGACGGCATCCTCGACTACCGCGACCGCTACGCCAAGGTCCGCGGCTCGATCTTCTTCCGCGCCAACCAGTCCGACTGGGAGAACGCCGTCGACGCGTTCGGCGTGCCCTACGGCAACTACCAGCGGTTCGTCTCCGGTGCGGTCTCGCCGAACACCAACGACCTGCCCATCGTTTTCAACGCCGACGACATCGACATCCCCGACATCACACCCGACTCGTTCGCCGCCGCGACCGAGGGGCTGATCACCATCGCCACCGACACCAACTCGCCGCTCGACGACCAGGTCGAGATCCAGCTCGGTCCCGGCTACACCCCGCCGACCACCGTCGAGGCGACCCCCTTCGGCGCGCCCGCCCCCGCCGACTGGTACGAGCGCCCCACCTACTCGAACCTCACCTTCCGCAACGTCACCATCCCCATGGGCACCAACGCCCTGTTCGAGAACTGCACCTTCATCGGCGTCACCTTCGTCGAAACCTATCCGGACAACACCCACCCCTCGTGGCCCTTCTACGGCACGCAGAAGCGCAACCGCTTCACCGGCGCGCTCGAGCAGATGTACCCGCAGGATGACGAGTCGGATATCGCCCTCGACAAATCATGGGCCGAGCCCGGCGACATCGGCTACGACGACCTGCCCGACCCGCTCATCGTCGGCGTCGACCTCGACGGCGACGGATACCCCGGCGACCAGTGCATCGACACCAAGCGCGTCTCCAACAACCTGCGCTTCCACGACTGCCTTTTCGTCGGATCCATCGTCGGCAACCGCGCCACCGTGTTCACCAATCGGCGCAACAAGATCACCTTCACCGGCTCCACCCGCTTCACCAGCAAGCACCCGGACTACCCCGACGACCCCGACTACAACCCCACCGAATCCGAGATGGACCAGATCCGTCGCAGCTCGCTCATGCTCCCCAACTGGTCCACCGACATCGGCCTCAACAACGCCAGCCCCGATCAGGACGTGCACCTGCGCGGCGCGATCATCGCCGGCGTCATCGACATCCGCGGCAACGCCCGCATCGACGGCGTGCTCATCGCCGACTTCCAGCCCGTCTTCGGCGAGCCGCCCCTGCAGCTCTACGGCGAGCCCATCGGCAACCCCGCAGACTTCAACATCACCCTCGGCTACTTCAGCCCCGAAGACGGCGACCCCGAGGGCATCGAACTCGGCGACCTCGCCGACCTCGACGGCGACGGCACGCTCGACATCGGCTACGACTCGGCCCGCGACCCCGCCACCGGTGAACTCATCCCCATCGGCTCGCCGCTGCTCGACGGGCTCGATGTCGGAGACTACCCCGACGATTGGTTCGACGGCATCGTCGATACCGACGCCGAGTGGGAGCCCGGCGACTTCGCCCGGCGCGCTGTGCCGTTCAACGGCTTCGGTCGCGTGATCATCAACTACGACCCCAACATCGTGCTCCCCGACGGCCTCGCCACGCCGATCCGGATCCAGCCGCACCGCTCGACCTACGAAGAGGGACGCTACGAGTTGCCCGACGACGAAGAGGGAGGCGCGTGATCGCATGAACCCCATCCGCACCCTCACACGCAGCACGCATCGCTGGACCAGCCGCGCCGCCCGCAGAACGGCCCGGCGCGCGTTCAGCATGATCGAGATGCTCATCGCCCTGTCGATCAGCGCCTCGATCATGACCGCCACACTCGTCGCGTTCGACGCCATGTTCAAGGTCTACGAGACCTCGACCGACTCGGCCTCGAACCACGTCGTCGCGCGCATCGCCGTCAACCGACTGCTCGGCATGATCCGCACCGGCTCCGAGTTCGGCCCGTTCCCCAACGACGTGCTCGACGCCGATGCCAACCCGCTCAAGGCCGACTACTTCGAGTTCGCCTCGCGCTTCAACGACGACGGCTCCATCGCCGAGGTCACGCGCGTCGAGTTCCGCTACCCAGGCGAGCCGCCCCTGCTGCGCACCTGGGGCGCGCAGGAAGACCCGCCCGAACTGCCCGACGGCATGGAAGTCAACGGCCCCGGCGAACTCTGGATCGTCCTCATCGATGTCACCACCGGCGTCGAGCAGGAGTTCATGATGCTCTCCGAGGTCCGCTCGGCCGAGTTCACGCTCCGTTACGCGATCGGGCCCAAACTCATCAAGGGCACCGTGGACATCATCTTCGAGCCGAGCCTCGCCGTGAACGACGGCGTGTGGACCCCGGCCACGCCGGAAACCGTCCGCCTCGTCGCCAGCGCCATGCCCCGTCGCTCGGCGGAGTAAGCCCTGTTCGGGGTGGCATGGTCGAAGCGAAGCGCAGGCCAGGGCGAGCTTCACAACGAGCCGTCAGAAGCCGAACGGGGGCCGCGGTCTGAGCGCAGCGAAGGCCCCGAGGCCCCGCGCACCGTCGCCCGGCTCACCGAATTAATCCGATTTCACGATCCGGCGCAGACCCCGCGCTGGTACATATGAATGGAGAAGGCCGGTCCGAAGACCGGTCGCCGGTATCCCCACAGGAATCCATCGATGCCCTCTGAACACTCCGCCCCCAACCGCCGGCTCCTGGCCCTCGCCTTCGCCGCGCTCGGCTTCTGCGCCGTCGCCCTCGCATCCTGCAGCACGGTCGAAGGCATGGGCGAAGACCTCGAGTACGTCGGCGAGAACATGTCCGAAGCCTCGCGCGACGCGCAGGACTGATCGACTCGTTGCCCCCCGCCGCGCCGAAGTGTTTCGGCGCGTCCACCAGACACGATCACCCCGAAAGGATCACGCCATGCTCCGCTGGGCCATAGCGTTCTTCATCATCGCGATCATCGCCGCCATCTTCGGCTTCGGAAACATCGCCGCCGGCGCGACCGACATCGCGAAGATCCTGTTCTTCATCTTCCTCATCCTGTTCCTCGTGTCGCTCGTCCTGAACCTCGTCCGGGGCAAACCCGTCGCCTGAGCGGCGGTTCACGGATCAGAACATCACCGGTGGCATGGTCACCGCCGATTACTCGTCCGTCTTCCGAAACGAGAGATTCGACTCAGACGAGTATTCGACCTTGCCGATCTCCATGATCCCGGTAACGTCTTTGTAATAAGCGAGCAAGGCTTCCCCATCGAGAAGCCACCCTCTCGCCCTGGACGGACCGCCGCGCGATACACGTCCTTCGATGGTCACGTGCTCAGCACCCGACGCTACGGATTGACGCGTAAGCCGCACGTCGGGCATCTCAACACCGTGCGCGTCGGCAAACGCCCAATACACCGAAGTCAAACCGGCGTGGACGCTCGCGCTGTAGATAAATTCCTCGCCGTCAATCTCATCGAAGACACAGTCGACGCGTCCGTGATCGTCTGCCGGAGTGAGCTCAAACAACGCCGCAGAGTGTCTCATCGCGAGCCGCGCGTCCATGCCTTCGCCCCACGGCCCTGAAACAAGTTGATACGAAATCTGGCCACGGACAACGAAGACGCCGTCTTCTTCGCGAACGCCCGCGTGCGCCAACCGCATGCGACCAGAGACGTAATCAGATCGCAGCAGTCGGCCTGCAGCACCATCAAGCTGAATCGTGCGATCCACCGGAACCAACCGCTGCACGTACTCAAAGCTGTACACCGGAGCCTTTGCATCGAGCGTCGCCCCGGTCTTCGCGCCGGCAAGCGCCGCGGCGACCAATGCGACGACCGCTATCAACATCAACCGCATCGCGAGACCTCCATCAGGAAATGGTCATCTGAGTGCCGGGGGTCTTCGCTTCGCGAAGGCCCCGCGACTTCTCACCACCCGCGCATCGTCACCCGCACGCCGTCCGGATCCAGCCGCTCCCAGCGCAGCACGATCCAGCTCTGCGGGTCCATCGCGACCACATACAGCTTCACGAACGTCGCCTCATCGCCGTCGGCCAGTCTGGCGAGGTAGATGTGCCCCACCTCCGGGCGGATCTCGTTCTCTCTCGAATCAAAGCTGTTGATCAGCGTGTCCGCCTCGCGGAGCGGCTGGTAGCTCTCGTGGCGGATCTCGAAGATCGTGACTTCTCCGTCGCGGAACGCGATGGACGCGAAACCCTGCCCGCCGCCACCGGTCTCGTCATACCCGTAGCGTTCAGCGAGTTCGTCAGAAGTGCCCAGGTTGAGGATGTGGGCCTCCTGTCGCCCCTGCATGCCCAGCGAGAGATAGCCGGTTCGATACATGCCGAAGATGATGTCGCTGTCGCGGTTGTAAACGCCGTTGGGCTTCATCACGCCGCCGTACTCCCCGTCGTCTACGCTGAACCCGCTGGCGATCGGGTCGTTCGCGTACAGCGTGATCAGCGACGATCCGCTCTCGACAAGTCGTTGCTGCGAAGTCCGGTACGCCGCCGGACTGGTCTGTGACGACGCCTGACCGGTCGCAGCACTCGAGGTCGTCTGGTCGGATTCCGTGCTGGCGCACCCGGCAGCAAACGCCGAGGCAAGAGCGAGAACGGCGGCGGACTTCAACGCGAATGATGACATGATTCAGATTCTTTCTGAAAGAGAAAACCAAACCGGCGTGCACCCTGCACACCGCTCGCCGCGCCTTCAGCAAAGAAGCCACCGGCGAATCGTTCAGCCCTCCAGCATACCGGCGGGTTCACCAATCACCGAAACAAATCACCAGATCTTTGCCTTCGAATGCCTTTGACGTGGGTGCCATGGTCGGAGCGAAGCGCAGGCCATGTTCAGCCAAGATCCCCTTTCAGACCTCGACCACCTGAGTTGCCGCCCATGCCACACTCTTCAGTTTTTCGATTAGTTCTTCTACCTGATCGTCTCTCAAGACACCTCGGATCGTGACGTGCAGGTTCCGCATTCCGGGTTCGCAAGCAACCTCAACACCGTCAACAAAGAGCGTATGGACCGTCGGGAGCAAGTCACCTTCTTCCTCATCGTCATCGCCCCCCATCCAGTCATCGAGGTCGAACGGATAACCGAGCGTGGTGAAGGGCTCACCGCTCTGGAGTGACCAACTTGTCCACTCGTTCTCGTTCACGCTCGAAAGAACAAACTGCCTCCAGTGGCGGTTGTCCGTGACTTGCTCCCACACCAGATCGTCAACCCGAAGGTGAAACGTCTCGACGTTCTTTCGAGACTTCTCCTCACCGTCTTCGTTGGAAAGAACGACGCCGTCAACAATTTCGATCGCACGGATATCAGGCAGAAATCTGGCGGTGTGCCGATAGATCCACCCCGGCGACTTGCCCGAGCACTTCACAGCATCGATCTCGTAGTCATCGGTAAGCAGCCGGTATACGGGGGTATTTGTCCCGCCGCGTTCATCCGGATACCCAAGGCAACCAATAATCAGGATTTCATCGCCCACCAGTGTGGCCGTGTGAAAGTCCGTGGGCGGAAATACGGATCTCGGATAGCCGTAAATCTCAATACTGTTGCCGTGCTGGACAACAACATCGTTGTAAATGCAAAAGTCCGGGTCGTAGAAGTCCTCATGCTCACCGGCGATGGTGATGATCCGACCGTCCGGCATCTTCACTATGGGAGCGCCAAAGCGATCAAAGCACCAGAACGGATCGGCATATTTGATCTCGTACTCGATACCGAGCAATCCGTGAGCCCCGTACGGGTTCTCACCGGTGCGCACCATCCACTCCCAGACGGGCTCGTGCATGCGCTCCGGATTCGCCGTGCCGAACCGCCGCTTCCCCGATTTGAGATATTGCTCTGCCGTGATCTCTGTCATCGGTGGGTCTCACATGTGGATCAGCCATTCTCGTGGCCTGCGCCCGACTTCGCCGGGCGAGACCACGCCACCCCCGATCAATCACACTTCCATCTCCGGCCGCCCCTGCGCCGGCCAGTCAATATGGAAGAACTTCCCGCGCGGCTCGTCGACCCGCTCGTAGGTGTGCGCACCGAAGTAATCCCGCTGCGCCTGCAGCAGCTTCGCCGGCAGCACGGCGTGGCGGTACGAGTCGTAGTACGACAGCGCCGATGAGAACGCAGGGATCGGTACGCCGCCCAGTGATGCCGCGGCCACGACGCCCCGCCAACCATCCATCGCCCCCGCGATCTGGTCGCGGAAGTACGGGTCGACCAGCAGGTTCGCGAGCTTCGGGTTCGTGTTGAACGCCTCGGTGATCTTCTGCAGGAAGCCGGCGCGGATGATGCAACCGCCACGGAAGATCGAGGCGATCGCGCCGAAGTCCAGCGTCCAGCCGTACTCCTTCGCCGCGGCGTCCATCAGCGCAAAGCCCTGCGCGTACGAGCAGACCTTCGCGCAGTACAGCGCCCGCCCCACCGCCTGCACGAACTCGTCACGCGAGCCGAAGAACTTCTCGCGCACCGCCTCGGCTTCGTCGTGTCCCGGCCCGGCGAGGATGCCACTGGCCGCGACCCGCTCCTCCTTGATCGCGCTGACGCAGCGGGCGAACACCGCCTCGGCGATCGTCGGCGCGGGCACGCCCATGTCGAGCGCCGCCGTCGAGGTCCACTTGCCGGTCCCCTTCTGCCCCGCGGCGTCCAGCACGACATCCACAAGCGGCTTGCCCGTCCGGGGATCGTCGAACGCCAGAATGTCAGCCGTGATCTCCACGAGGAACGAATCGAGCTCGCCCCGGTTCCACTCGGCGAAGACCTCGGCGCACTCCTTCGGAGTCAGCCCGCCCATGCCGCGCAGCAGGTGGAAGGCCTCGCAGATCATCTGCATGTCGCCGTACTCGATGCCGTTGTGCACCATCTTCACAAAGTGCCCGCTGCCGCCCTCGCCGATGTAGGTCGTGCACGCCACGCCGCCGGTCACGGGCTTGCCGGGCGCTGCGCCCTCGATCGGCTTGCCGGTCTTCGCGTCCACCTTCGCGGCGATCGCCGTCCAGATGGGCTCGAGTTCCTTCCACGCCTCGGGGTCGCCGCCGGGCATGAGCGAGGGACCGAAGCGGGCCCCCTCCTCGCCGCCGGACACACCCGAGCCGATGAAGCGCAGACCCTTGGCGGTCAGCGCCTTCTCGCGCCGGATGGTGTCTTCCCAGTGGGCGTTGCCGCCGTCGATGATGATGTCGCCCTTGTCGAGCAGTGGGACGAGACTGTCGATGACCGCGTCGGTCCCGAAGCCGGCCTTCACCAGAATCACGATCTTGCGCGGGCGCTTGATCGAGGCGACGAAGTCCTTCAGTTCCGCCGAGCCGATCAGCCCGCCCCCGGCGTCGCCGAAGCTCCCGGGCGGGTTCGCCCCGACGAACTCTTCCATCTTGGAGGTGGTCCGGTTGTAGACCGCGACGGTGAAGCCGTGGTCGGCCA
>CAXIWF010000443.1:0-39574 GCA_964036045.1 Eutreptiella sp. 'Long Island Sound 2002' | reverse complement strand
GAAGGACAGGTGCCTGATCGATTCCCAGGCCTCGCGAAGACCGTCGACCGCTCGATCGAGGATCTTGTGAATCAGCCGGTTCTCGATCATCGTCAGCGGACGCTGTGGGATGAACAGTTCGGTGTTGGTGCCGCCGAGCAGGCGATCGATGATCGGGTAGATGATCAGCGGGCTGATCTCGAGGCAGATCTGCCCTTCCAGCGGCTCTGCCTCGAGCAGGTTGAAACTTGTCGGGTTCGGCAGGCCGGCGATGAACTCCGAATAGGTCATCTGTTCGCAGGAAGCGACCTTGACTTCCACGATCGTCCGCAGAAAGCCGGACAGGGACGCCCCGTAGGACCGGGCGAAGGCCTCGTGGAGGGTCTGCAGGGCCAGCATCTGATCCTTTGAGACCCGCTCGGGGCGCTTGAAGTCGTAGTCGCGGACTTCGACGTTCTCAAGATCCTTGCGATGGCGCGAGAAGATGGTCGTCGACGACCGTTGCTCCTCGACCTCCGTGTCATCCACAGCGGAGAGCAGGGCATCGATATCAGATTGGTCGAGCACATCGCTCATGCGCAGCATCGCTCCACAGGCCGGAATCCGCCTTATCCGGACTATCGACCACCGGACCGAGGCGACTTGAGGGCTTCTGCGGCGCGCTTCCGGCGTCGACCACGTTCGGGCGTGGAACAATCCAGCCCCGGGGAGGATTACACTCCCTCGA
Organism: Eutreptiella sp. 'Long Island Sound 2002'; assembly: GCA_964036045.1. Lineage (NCBI taxonomy): Eukaryota > Euglenozoa > Euglenophyceae > Eutreptiales > Eutreptiaceae > Eutreptiella > Eutreptiella sp. 'Long Island Sound 2002'. Next base: position 38,868 of record CAXIWF010000443.1, on the reverse strand, counting down.
CATGTCCAGACCGTCCGTCATCTGCTGGAGGACCCGCATGCGGGCACGCTCAATGGTGTTCTCAAACTCGCTTCGCTCGGTTTTTGTTCTCGCCGTCGCGATGGCGTTTGCGCTCGGCGCGCCCCGCGCAGCGATGGCCCAGTTCGGCGGCCCCGCCGGTGGACCGGCCTTCGGCGGCGACCAGCCCCAGGTCGAGGCATCGGTTCAGGCGAAGTTCTCGTCGATCGCCCGTGGGGAGATCCTCCCGATCGCCGTGACTTTGACCCACCGAAACGGCTTCCACACCTGGCCGGTCGAGGGCCACGCGGATCTTGGGCCGGACTTTGGCTTTGCCGTCCGGACCGTTGTCGAACTCGCGCCCGACACGCCGGAATGGGCGACTGTGAAGCGTGCGATGCAGTTGCCGGACCTCTACGAGGCGACCGTCGCAGACCCCACGGGGGCCCAGCCGACGGTCAAAAGGCCGACCTACGCCGACACAGCAGTCTTCTATCTGCCGGTGACGATCGCCGAGGATGCACCGCTTGGTGAGCAAACGATCACCGTCGCTCTCGCGTATCAGGCCTGTGACGACACCTCGTGCCTCGCGCCCGAGTTTCCTGGGTTCGACGTCAGCTTCACCGTTCTGGAGGCTGGGGCCACCTCGGTTTCTGTTGCTGAAACCGACGAAATCTTCGACGGGATGGCCGAATTCAAGGCCGTGCCAGAGGACGCGTCTGGCGATGAACCGGGCGATCTTGAGTCATCCGCCGGCGATGTCGCGCCTGTGGCGCCAGCCCGCTCCCTGTTCGGCTTCGACATCGGCGCCAGCCTGTTCTCGCTGTTCCTGGCGAGTTTCATCGGCGGTGCGCTGCTAAACCTGATGCCCTGCGTGCTCCCGGTCATCCCCATCAAGATCATGACCCTGTCGCAGCACGCCCAGTCCGATCGCAAACGGACGCTGATGCTCGGAATCTGGATGGCCCTCGGGGTCGCGGCGTTCTGGATCGGTGTCGGCGTCCCGGTCGCCGCGACCGCGAACAGCATCGACCCGTCCACGGTCTTCAGCTACTGGCCGGTCACGCTGGGCATGGGTCTGATCATCGTGCTGATGGGCCTCGGCATCATGGGCCTGTTCACCTTCTCGTTGCCCAAATCGACCTACATGTTCAATCCGAAGGCGGATTCGCCTTCCGGCTCGTTCCTGTTCGGCGTGATGACCGCCGTGCTCGGCCTGCCGTGCTTCGGGCCGATCGTCGGGGGCCTGCTGGCGGGCGGCACGGCTCTGCCGGCGTCCACGGTGATGATCGTCTTCGTTGGGCTGGGCGTCGGCATGGCGGCTCCGTACCTCGTGCTCTCGGCGAACCCGGCGCTCGTGAAGAAGGTGCCCCAGACCGGACCGGCCGGCGAGATGGTCAAGAAGTCCATGGGCCTGCTCATGCTCGCGGCGGGCGCGTTCTTCGCCACGACCGGGCTCAAGACCCTGCTGAAGAACCGGCCGTACCTGGCGTCGGACATCGAGTGGCTCGTCGCCCTCCTTCTGATCGTCGCCGCGGGTCTGGTCGTGCTGATCGGCGCCCGAAAGGTCGCCAAGTCGATCGCCGTGCGTGGCGTCGTCGGCGTGGTCGGGGTCGGGATCATCGCGCTGGCGGTCCTCGGGATGGACAACCTCATCGATACCTCGCGCACCGACTACGAGCAGCGCCAGAAACTGCTCGCCGAGGCTTCGGCCGGGGGAGAGGCTGGCGTGGTTTCGGGGGTCTGGCTGGATTTCACCGAGGCCGGCTTACAGCAGGCTCTCGATCAGGGCAAGGCGGTCTTCGTGGACTTCACGGCCGACTGGTGCGTGACCTGCAAGGCCTTCAAGAAGACCGTTCTGGAGCCGGAGCCGGTCTACTCCCGGCTGCGCGAGGACGATGTGGTGATCTTCGAGGCCGACTTCGACCGCCCCGAGGTCAAGCGGTTCCTGAAGGAACAGGTCGGCAAGACGGGCATCCCCGCGTGGGTGGTCTACGGCCCCGATTTCGACCAGCCGCGCACCGTGGACAGTTTCACGCCGGGCGAACTCCAGCGTCTGCTGGACGAGGCCGGGGGCGTGGCCCCCGCCGACGACTCCGTCGCGGCCCGGTAACCCGCCAGACCACCGATTCTTGTCCACAGACCGGCCCAAAGCGGCGATTCAGTTGACACGCTACGCGGCCGACAATATGTTTTCCGGCCCGGCCGAATGGTTGATCCAGCGGCCGGTACACCTGCGGGTGTAGCTCAGTGGTAGAGCGTCACGTTGCCAACGTGAATGTCGTCGGTTCGAATCCGATCACCCGCTTTCGAGGCCCGGTCCAGTGGATCGGGCCTTGTTCGTTTTGGCGGGCCTCAGGCTAATCGGGTCAGATCGGCCGTTCGTCCGTTTCGCCGCTGGCGGGGATCTCGATGCAACGAATCCTCTTGGCGGCAACGACTGTCTTGCTCCCGTCCCGGTGTTCGAGCACGGCCATTCCGCTCAATTCCCAAGGAAAACTCCCCTTTCCCGTTGTCGCATCGGTATAGCCCAAAACCCGCACATCCTCGTACTTCTCGCCGCCGCTGACGTGCAACGTGACGTAGGTGGTCTTGTCGAGAACGCCCTTGAGTGAGAGGCTGGCAGGGGCCTTTCCTTTGCTGAGGGCACGCTCAATCCAGTTTGCAACTCTAAAGAAAATCGCGAGCACTGCGATGCCGCCGACGATCGACCAAATCGCTCCGATGACAACTGATTCCGCGGCGAGCGTCGGCATGAACATCAACCTTGACCTCCGAATTGCACGGGCGTTCGAGGGGTATCAGCGAGACGGATCTGCCAGCCCGGTGCTGACAGATCTTGAAGTTGGACCGCGAGGGTACCATCCGCCTTAGGTGGAAATCCGCCCCGACCCTCGAAATAGTCTGTGGTCCCGGAATCTTGATCCGGGGGCAGGCGAACTCGTCTGTGAGGGCTGGGGCATCGGCCTTGGCCCGTTTCTTCCGGAAGGGTCCAGATGATCGTTCGAATCGTATTGTTCTCCGTAGGGTTTCTCGTCGCCGTCTTTGTTGCCGGCGCGATGGCTCCGAACGGCGCTGATGGCGCCCAGAAGGGACGCACCGTGTCCGCGAGTTTTCCGCAGTACAGCAAGGCCGGTTACGACATCACCCCCCTGACCGACGAGCAGAAGAAGCCGCTCGTCGAGCAGCTCGACGAAGAAACCTATCGCATCACCCAGAAGGCGGGCACCGAAGCCGCGTTCTGCGGCACGCTTCTCGACAACAAGAAGCAGGGCTTCTACGCCTGCGTCGTGTGCGGCCTGCCGCTGTTCTCCAGCGAGCACAAGTTCGACTCCGGCTCCGGCTGGCCGAGTTTCTTCCAGCCCTACGACCCGGAGCACGTCTCCGAGCGCCCGGACAACTCCTACGGCATGAACCGGACCGAGATCAACTGCGTCCGGTGCGACTCGCACCTCGGGCATGTCTTCAACGACGGCCCGCCCCCGACCGGCGAGCGCCACTGCCTCAACTCGGCGTCGCTGACCTTCGTCGAGAATGGCCAGGAGGTCCCGGAGGCCAGCAAGCCGGTGAAGACCGAGACGGCGTACTTTGCGGCGGGCTGCTTCTGGGGCGTGGAGCACTACTTCCAGATGGGTCCGGGCGTGCTGGACGCGATCAGCGGCTACCAGCAGGGCACCACCGAGAACCCGACCTACGAGCAGGTGCTGTCCAAGCGGACCGGGCACGCTGAAGCCGTGAAGGTGGTCTTCGATCCGAACCGGATCTCGTACGACCGGCTGCTCGACGCGTTCTTCACCATGCACGACCCGACCCAACTCAACCGTCAGGGCCCGGATGTCGGCGAGCAGTACCGCTCGGGCATCTACTACACCAGCGAGGCCCAAAAGCAGGCGGCCGAGGCGAAGATCGAACAGCTCAACGCCTCCGGTCGATTCTCCAAGCCGATCGTGACCGAGGTGGAAGAGGCCAAGGAGTTCTACGACGCCGAGGGCTACCACCAGGACTACATCATCAAGACCGGTCGGGCCTGCTTCGTGACCAATCCGTGGACCAAGGAAGAACTCGGTCTCACGGATCAGCCGGTCGAAGCACGCTGAGCGAAGCGGTCAGTTCGTGGACGGGCTGCCCGGCACGGTGGTTTCGTAGCGAACGCCGTCGGGAACCGGAACACCCACCGGCACGGTCACGCCGTGGCTGCCCTCGGTGATGGTCAGCGAGTCCACCGCGACGAATGCCGTGTACGCGCTCATCAGATTGTGAGCCAGCGCGACGCGCTCGATCTCGCCGGCGAGGCCGAGTTGCGTGTCCTGATCGCGCGTCCAGGTCATCTGCTCGGACAGGTCGGCGATCTTCGTTCGCGCCCAGAGGGCCGCGAGCGCGTCGAAGCGTTCACCCTCGTCCGCGGCGTTTCGCACCGGGATCAGCAGGCTGCGGTCTTCGCCGCCGAGGCGTCCGTGCACGGCGATCTCGGCGGGGAGCGAGCCCTGGTAGCGGCCGGTGATGATCACGGGGCGACCGGCGTACAGGTCGGCCGGGCGGCGCGGGTAGACGCCGTCCACCTCGGCGCCCGCGAAGTCGATGGCGAGGTCGGTCATGGCCGGGTGGCTGATGCGCTCGAAGAAGTCATCCATGATGTCCACCGCCGGGTCGTTCAGACCGAGGAACGCGGCGCAGCCGTTGCCGATCTTGGCCATGCGCTCCATCAGGAAGCGGTTGGTCGAGCTGCCGACGCCGAATGAGAAGATGCGGGCCGGGCCGAGCTTGTCGTGGATCGCGCCGAGGATCTCGGATTCGTTGCCGATGTAGCCGTCGGTCAGGAACACGACGTAGCGGAGTCGTTTCGGGTCGTGAGGGAAGTCCAACGAGGCCTTGATGCCCTCGATCATCATCGTGCCGCCGCCGCCTCTCAGGCTCTCGATGTAGTCCAGACCGCGCTCGATGTTCTTCTGTGTCGCTTCGAGGGGTTCGCTGCCGAGCTGTGAGGCGTTGGAGCTGAAGCGGATGATCTGGAAGGTGTCGCCGGGCTGCATGGAGCGGAGGGCGCGGCGCATCGCGTTCTTGGACTGCTCCATCGGCTTGCCGCTCATCGAGCCCGAGCAGTCGAGCACGAAGACGAGCTCGACGGGCTGACGCTGCAGGTAGCTGGCCTCGGCCGGCGGGACGAGCATGAGACTGAAGATCCCGGTGCCGTCGCCGTTGTCGTGGGTGATCACGCCGCTGCGGATGTCGCTGGAGGCCACCTCGTAGCGGAGCACGAAGTCCTTGTTGGGGATCGTGTCGGTGGAAGCGAGCCGGACGGTTGCGCGGGTGGAGTCGGCGCGATCGACCTCGATCACGTGCGAGCGGGAGGAGATGCGACCGATGGGCATGCCGGCATCGATCTCGACGGTCAGGCCGATGTCGTGCCCGCTGCGCTCATCGGGGGCGAGGTAGCTGATCTGCGTGGCCTGGCCGGTCGCGCCCGGGTTGCTGCCGCGCGGCGCGGCGCCGACGCCGTCGGTCGATCCGGGAGGGTTGAAGCGGGGGCCGACGACCATCGGGAACACGAACTCCCACGCGTCGTTGTCGTAGCGGAGCGTCTGGAAGTAGGTGATGTCGATGTCGATGGTCTTGCCGGGCTCGATGTTGGCGACCTTCTGCGTGAAGATGTTCGGGCGCTCCTGCGTCATGAGCGAGGCGACGTGACCACGAGCGCGAGCGTTCGCGTAGATCTCCTCGGCTTCCTCGCGTTCGCGGATGATGCCTCGGATGGTCCGGTCGCCTACGGTCATGAGGAATTCGTTGATCGCGCTGTTCTGCGGGAGCGGGAAGACGTAGACCGCTTCGATCTTGGTGTCGAAGGGGTTGTGGAAGCGCTGCTGCACGCCGACCGCGCCGATGTAGCCGCGGATGTTCGCGCCGACCTCGGTGCGCTCGAGCGGGATCGGGACCTGCTGTGTCTGGCCGGGGACGATGCCGACGAGGCAGCCGGAGCCGGGGTTGTCGGGCGAGAGCGTGCGCGGGCGGGCCGGTCCGGTGTCGGGCGTGCGCGAGATGATCCAGAGCTCTTCGCCGGGAGCGTTGACGAAGGAGGGGGAAGTGGATTGCGCTTGAGCACCAGCGCCACCACCGGCGCCGTGCCCGGCCTTCCGCATACGCTCCGGCCTTAACCCTGCGATCTCGGAAGCTGGTGGTGCGCCGGGCTCAGCGGCTCCCGGCTGCATGTATGGGGTGGACGGACCGCTGCGCATCGAACCGACAAATGCTTCGCGTTCTTCGGCGGGAACCGAGCCGTCGCGGGAATAGTCATAGAACCGCTCGCCAGCCAACTGTCCCGGCGCGCTCTCGTCGGTTGCTGATGAGGCAACCGAGTGCTTGCGAACCGTCCCGACCTGCGAGCTGCACGCGGCGATCACGCCGCCGATGGCGACGGCGGAGAGCAACACCGAGGTGATGATGATCCTGCGACGGCGATTCGGCGCGGTGGGCGGGGTCGGTTTGTCGGCGGGCGTGGTCATGGTCGGGCTCCTTTGCTCGGAGTGGGCTGGCACGTGCTTGGTTCAGTTGCGGGCGGGGGGATTCGGGCCAATCGTGACGGGCAGTTCCTGCTCGCCTTCGGGAGTCTGGATGGTCACGGTCTGCCCGGGGACAGTTTCGCGCTGCCTTTGCTCGGCTTTGCACGCGCCGAGGGATGCGACGGCGACGAGCGACGCGACGAGAATCACTGGGCGGACGCGGTTCATGGCTGGACTCCCGGGCTGGAGGAGAGGAGGAAGGGGACATCGAACGCGTTGCCGTCGCGGTCTGTCGCGAGCGCTTCGCGGACGTTGATCAGTTGGACCGGCGCGGGCAGGTCACCCTCGCCGGTGATCTCGTAGTGGACTCTGGCGATACGCGACCGACCGGTCGGCAGTTCCGGCGCGGTCGAGTACGCCGCGAGAATGACGCGTTCGTTGCCGATCGCCTTGGGGTCGTAGAACGGCGGCGTCCTGAACGCTTCGTGCTCGCCGCCCTCGATGCCGACCACGCGGACGCGGGTTGGCAGGTCGGGCAGGGGGGTGAGGTCGACCTGGTACGCGCCGAGTTCGGCGCCGTCCGGAATCTGCACGGCGATATCGAGCACGCCGAAGCGGACCCTTTCGGCGTCCTGAGTCGCCACGGCGTGCGCTCGGAAGCCGAACGCGCCACACGAAAGGGTGATGAGTGTGATCGCGATGAGCGTGTGACGAAGCATGTCAGGATGCTCCTTCCGTGTTGGGTGTGTCGGTGGTCGGTGGCGTGAGACGCACCGCCAGGCGGGCGATCGCGTCGGCATCGGCGCGGTCGAGGCGTCCGTCGGCGACAAGATCATGCCCGGTGACAGATGGCACCTCGTCGCGCTCGACCGCTCGGGCGAGCAGCAGAGCATCAGCGATGGTGATCCTGCCGTCGCCGTCGAGGTCGCCGGGGAGTTCGGCGAGTTTGAGCTGCAGGGGGGCGGCGTCCATCAGGATGGAGTCGGCGGACTCGACCTCGGCCAGATCGTTTCTGTCCCCGGAACGCCTTGCGAGGGCAGACCGCTCGGGCATCGCCGGAGCTTCCATCGAACCGGCAGTTTCCGACGCGAGATCAGCGCCAAGCGACGCAGCGGACGGCGCCGAAGCGCCTTCGCTCGGCAGGGCCTGGTCCATCGCGACCGATCGGCCGGCCGAAGGACCGGTGGAATTCGGGGCACCGACGATCAAGGCGATCGCGAGCGACGCGGCAAGCAGGGCTCCGCCGATGCCGGCGCTGGTCAGCGGGCGACCGGTGATCCACGCGAGCACACCCGGCTTGAGTTCCCGGTCTGGCTGATCTGATTGGTCCTTCGCACCGAACGAGGCAAAGTGTTCCGCCGAGGCACTGAGCACCCGTTCATCGACGCGGCTGGGAAGATCGACCTCGTCCGGACGCATTGCCCGACGCAGGTCCGCCTCGAGCGGGCCGGGGAGGCCTTCGTCGGGGCTGGCCGGTCGTTTCGGATCGGGTTGTTCGGGAGGAGTGGTCATGGTCTGCTCTCTGGTGAAGGCAAGCCGGGCACCCAGGGGTTCACGCCGGACGAGAATTAATGTAAAAGGCCGTTTACTGGCCCGAAAACGGGGGTCAGGGCTCGATATCGAAGTACGCGCGACAGATCGGATCCTCGCGGAGAGCCCCGACTGCGTGGTGCAGGCGGGACTTCACTGTCCCGAGCGGGATGCCGAGGGCGAGCGCGATCTCGTTGAGCGACATGTCGTCGAGGAAACGCATGAAAACCACCTCGCGCTGGTGGTCGGGGAGGGTGTTCACGACCGCTCGGAGGCCGTCGAGCCCGTCGGGGTCCCGCTCCGCTCCGCCCTCGTGGGGGGCATCTGTTTCCGGACCGGTCGGCGTCTTGCGACGGCGTTTGCGGTCCGCGCTCTGGGCGTTGTGCTTGACGACGGGGTAGAGAAACGTCGTAAGCTTGGCCTGCAGTTCGAAGCCGGGGAGCTTCTTGAGCAGGTAGAGGAACGAGTCCTGCACGGCGTCGGCGGCCAGTCCCTCATCCCGCCCGGTTTCACGCAGCGCGAGCCTGAACGCCCAGTCCTTGTAGCGCTGGTAGAGCACATCGAACGCCGCGGCCTCGCCGGCGTTGGCCCGGTCGACGAGCTGCTGGTCTGTCAGGTCGGTCAGTTGCACACGCGCTCCCGTCGAGGGCCACGCGGGTGTTCTACCCGATCGGGCGGCTCAGGACGCGGGCTGTGGGGACGAGATCAGTCCGAGCGAGGCAGCAGCCCGGTGCATTTCCGCGTGCAGGTCAGCGGTCAGCTCGGGCGTGGCGGCGTACCCGCCTCCGAGCAGCAGCACCAGCGGAAGACCACGGTCGTTCACGGACCGGAGCACCCGCTCGTCTCGTGCCCGCAGGCACCCGCGGCTCACGTTCAGGCGACCGAACTTGTCGCCTCTCACGATGTCCACGCCTTGCACATAGAACACGATGTCCGGCTCGGATTCGTTCAGGGCCGACGGCAGGTGCGTATCGATAGCCCTGAGATAGTCCGCATCTTCCATGTGGTCGGGGAGCGGGACATCGCGGGTCGAGCGCTCCTTGCGGAGGGGGAAGTTCTTCTCGCCGTGAACGGAGAAGGTGTAGACGCTCTGGTCGTGCTCGAAGATCTTCGCGGTGCCGTTGCCCTGGTGGACATCCAGGTCGATCACGAGTGCCCGGCGGATCAGCCCGGCTTCCTGCAGGTACCGGATGGCGATCGCGGTGTCGTTGAGCACGCAGAACCCCTGGGCGTGGTCGGGCATGGCGTGGTGCGTGCCGCCGGCGAGGTTGCCGGACATGCCGTCTTCGAGGGCCATCCGCGCCGCGTTGACCGTGCCCTGAACCGCGAGCCGGGAGCGTCGGACCAGCGCCTGGGTCCAGGGGAACCCCATCCGGCGAACCGCCGACATGGCCATCGAACCGCAGCGCAGTGATTCGAGGTAGTCCTTCGTGTGAACGAGCCCGAGCAGATCCCAGTCGGCCTCCTCGGGAGCGACGATACCGCTAGAGGCGATGATCGCCTCCTCGACTAGCAGGTCCCGCAGCGCGGAGAACTTCGGCATCGGGAACGAGTGACGCGGGGGGAGCGGGATCACATAGTCATCGTGGTAACTGACGCGCACGGGCAAGTGTAGCCGTGGAGGAGCGGCGATCACGCTCCGCGGGCAGCGATCAGGGACACCGGGTAGGATCCTGATCTGCGGGTGTGTCGCTGCACCCGCCTTCCAACCAATCGCGGCCGCGGGCAGAGAACGCGGTCGCCGTCCGTCGCCGGCAGCGTCACGTGAGCCGGTGAGGAAAGGAACCGCGATGCCGGTCATCGAGCGCACCGTCGATAAGAATTCGGACCTCTACAAAATCCGCCACTCGCTGGCGCATGTCCTGGCGCAGGCGGTACAGGAGCTGTACCCCGGCGTGAAGCTGGGCTTCGGCCCGCCGATCGACGACGGCTTCTACTACGACTTTCTGTTCCCCGAAGGCGTCGTGCTGACCGACGACGACCTGAAGCAGATTCAGAAGAAGATGCAGAAGATCTGTCGCGAGGACCAGCCGTTCGTGCAGGAAGAACTGCCGGTCGCTGAGGCGGTTGCGCGTCTCGAAGCCATGGGCGAGCCGCACAAGGTCGAATACTGCAAGGAACTGCACGACAAGAAGGGCTTCAACACGATCGGTTTCTACACCAACGGCCCGTTCGTGGACATGTGCGAGGGGCCGCACGTGGAGAACACCAAGAACCTGCGACCGGACTGCTTCAAACTGCACTCGCTCGCCGGTGCGTACTGGCGCGGCGACGAGAAGAATGTGCAGCTCACCCGAATCTACGCCTACGCCTTCCCGACCAAGGAAGAACTGAAGGCGCACGCGCAGGCGGTCGAGGAAGCCAAGAAGAACGATCACCGCATCCTCGGGCAGAAACTCGGCATCTACTCCATCGCCGATGAGGTCGGCAAGGGCCTGCCACTGTGGCTGCCCAACGGCGCGGCGATCCGGCACGAGCTTGAGAAGCTGGCCTACGAGATGGAGTTTGCCGCGGGGTACCACAAAGTGTCCACGCCGGAGATCACGCGCGAGGGGCTGTACTACACCTCAGGCCACCTGCCGCTCTACAAGCACTCGATGTTCCCGCCGATGGAACTGTACGAGGAGGGCCCGGACGGCGGTGGTGAGGGCGATGAGAACCCAACTGAGCGGTACTACCTCAAGCCGATGAACTGCCCGCACCACCACATGATCTTCAAGGCGCAGAAGCACTCGTACCGCGACCTGCCGCTTCGGATCAGCGAGTATGGCCGGTGCTACCGCTTCGAGCGCGCCGGCGCGCTGCAGGGCCTGACCCGCGTGCGCGGCATGTGCATGAACGACGCGCACATCTACGTCACGCCCGAACAGCTCAAGGACGAGTTCAAGGCGGTCATGGACCTGCACAAGACCTACTACGACCTGTTCGGATTCGAGGACTACTACCTGCGTCTGAGCCAGTGGGACCCGGACGATCCGAAGAAGGGCGACAAGTACGTAGACGACCCGGAGGGCTGGGCGTTCACCGAGAAAGTGGTTCAGGAGGCGCTCGAGGAACTCGGTCTCTCATACACCATGGAGCGCGGCGAGGCGGCGTTCTACGGCCCGAAGGTGGACTACGAATTCCGTACGGTCACCGGGCGCGAATTCACCGCGACGACCAACCAGCTCGACTTCGCGGTGCCAAAGCGGTTCGGCCTCGTGTACACCGGCAGCGACGGCGAGGAAAAAACGCCGTACTGCATCCACCGTGCTCCGCTCGGCACGCACGAGCGGTTCATCGCGATCCTGATCGAGCACTACGCCGGAGCGTTCCCCACCTGGCTCGCCCCGGTGCAGGTGAACATTATCCCGGTGAGCGAAAAGGTCATCGACTATGCCAAAAAGATCGAGGCGATGTTGCGCAAGGACCTCGTGCGCACCGAGCTCGACGACTCAAACGCGACCATGGGCAAGAAGATCCGCTCCGGCACGACCCGCAAGATCCCGATCAACCTGATCGTGGGCGAGCAGGAAGCCGAGCAGAACACCGTGACCATGCGCCGCTACGGCGTCGAGGAACAGCCGGTCATGGCGTTGGACACATTCGTGTCCGAACTCAGGGACGAGATCCACGAGAGGGTCGATGTGCGCCGGGACATGCGCTGATTGAGTCTGAAAGGGCCATGAAAAACGCCTCCGACTTCGGAGGCGTTTTTCGTTGGTGTCTTGCCGGCAACAAGTTCAGTGCGCCCGCGTCATGCTCTCTGGATCCAGCAGTTCGTTGAGTTGCTCCGCGCTCAGCACGCCGTCCTCGATCGCCACCTGACGAACCGTCTTGCCCTCGGCGTACGCCTTCTTGGCGATCGCCGCGGACTTGTCGTAGCCGATGACCGGCACCAGCGAGGTGCACATCGCGAGCGAGCCCTCGATGAGCTCCTCGCAGCGCTTCGCGTCCGGCTCAAGCCCGTCGATGCACTTGTCCGTGAACACATCGCAGGCCCGCGCGAGCAGGTGGATCGATTCGATCAGGTTGTCCGCCATCATCGGCATGGCGACGTTCAGGTCGAGGATCGAGCCCACACCCCCGAACGCGCCGAAGTTGATCGCCGCGTCGTTGCCCATGACCTGACAGGCGACCTGCACCGCCATCTCGCACATGACCGGGTTGACCTTGCCGGGCATGATCGATGAGCCGGGCTGGGTCGCCTGAAGCTTCAGTTCGCCGATGCCGCAGCGTGGGCCGGAACCGAGCCAGCGGATGTCGTTGGCGATCTTGCTGAGTGAGATGGCGATGGTCTTGAGATGCCCGGAGGCCTCGACCACGGCGTCCTTGGCGTGTTGAGCCTCGAAGTGGTTGTGGGCCTCTTCGAACGGGATGTCCAGTCGTTCGGCGAGCGCGTTCGCAACTCGGCGGCCGAACTCCGGGTGCGTGTTGATGCCCGTGCCGACCGCTGTGCCGCCGATGGGCAGTTCGCACAGCGCTTCGAGCGCCTGGTGCGCCCGGCGCTCGGCGTGTCGCATCTGCTGTGCGTAGCCGCTGAACTCCTGCCCCAGCCGGATCGGTGTCGCGTCCTGCAGGTGGGTGCGACCGATCTTGACGATCCCGTCCCAGGCCTTCGCTTTCGTCTCGAGCGCCTGAGCGAGTTTCTCGAGCGCCGGCTCAAGGTGATTTTTGATGTCGTACGCCGCCGCGATGTGGATCGCGGTCGGGAACGTGTCGTTCGAGGACTGCCCCATGTTGACGTGATCGTTCGGGTGTACGCCTCGTCCGGTTTCGGCGTCACCGATGTAGTCCGCGTTCTTCGACGAGCCGATCGGCGCGCCGTTGGCCACGCAGATGAGGTTGGCGATGACCTCGTTCGCGTTCATGTTGGTCGAGGTGCCGGAGCCGGTCTGGAAGATATCGACCGGGAAGTGCTCATGATGCTTGCCCTGGCCAATCTCTCCGGCGGCCTGGACGATGGCGTCCGCTCGCGCATCGTTCAGGCGTCCCAGATCGCGGTTGACCGCAGCGCAGCAGGCCTTGAGGTGGCCGAACGCGTAGAAAATAGCATTCGGCACCGTCCGTCCGGAGATCGGGAAGTTTTCGACCGCCCGCTGCGTCGACGCCCCGTACAGCGCGTTGGCGGGGACGGTCATCTCGCCCATGGTGTCTTTCTCGATCCGTGTGGTGTTCTCGCCGGTCATCTGTTCGGTCTCTCCGTGATCGGTGCGTGGAGCATTCTTGGGCGGGTGAATGTACCACGCCGGCGATGACGGCGCGGCGTAGAATGCACCCATGGCGGAGCATCTCACGCCCATCGAAGAAGACCTCTGGAAGCTCGCGCTCGCCTGCACGAATCGCGCTTCGGGTGCGGCACGCGTGGTCGCTTCGATTGCGCGCGATCACCCTGATCTTGGCCGCGTTTCCGAGGCTCGACTGCGAAGGGAAGCGCTGGTCCGAGCGGAACTCTGGGTTGCCCGGCCGGAGTCCGGCGCGGAGGCGCCGGTGTGCCAGACGCTCGAGCCGCTCGGTCTGATCCAGCGAGCGTGCGTGTGGCTCGAAGGCGGTCCCGGCCTGAGCGTCGCCGAGATCGGGTGGATCTGCGAACGCGATGCGCCCGCGATCCGAAGGACGCTCGATGAGGGGCGGTCCCGCCTCGGTGGTGAGTCGCCAGCGATCGCTGATGATCTCCGAGTCCGTTTTGATGCGCTCGATCGCGCCGAACTGTTGAATCGGCTTCACGCCGCCCGCGACGCGGTACGGCGCAGAGAGAAGCGAAACGCCATGCTGCTCGCGGGCGCCCTGGCGGTGTTCGTCGTGCTGATGACGGTGGTCCTGTTCGACCTGCTCAGCTGGCAGGATGCCAGCCAGACGCTTCCGAGCGGGAACAATCCACCCGCAACCGTGGACCCGTTGCCGTGAAGCGTTCGCGACCGACGCAGGCGACCGCGAGGATCCGGCGCAAGCTGATCGTGCTCCACACGGTGTTCTCGCTCGCGCTCACGGTGATCATCATTCTGTCCGTGCGGGTGTCGATGCTCGAACTCGTCACTCGCTCGGAGCAGCAGGAATGCCGGCTCGCGCTCGGCTTGCTGCTCGCCGATGCGGACCGTGCGAGAGAGCAGGCGGGCGGAATCGACTTCGCGGTCTACTCGTCCTCGCCTTCGATCATCCCCCTGGATTTGCTCGAACAGGTTCAGCGCGAGACGGGCGAGATTATCGATGGACGCGACGCCCGAGGACGTCCGATCGCCGCGGTGCAGCGCCCATCCGACAACCAACTGGTCGTCGCCACGCTGCGTGAGAGCGCGGGTCAGGAAGCCATCACCCGCATGTACATCCTGCTCGGGGCCGCTCTACTCGGCGTATACGGCGTGATCGCGCTGACGCTCGAAGTGTTCGTGCTCCCTTCGCAGGTGTACCTGCCGATCGAGCGTCTCCGGCGCGCCGACCTCGCGGTGCAGGAGGGACGACAGGAATCCGAACTGATCCCGGAGAGCGAGATTCCGAACGACGAACTGGGCGAGATCATGCGCAGCCGCAACCGGTCCATCCTCAAACTCCGCAGCCAGGAACGAGACCTCAACGAAGCGCTGGAAGAGCTCGAATCGGTCGCGACGGAACTGAAGCGCAAGAACCACATGCTCGAAACCGCGCGGCGCAACCTCGCCGATCAGGACCGCCTGGCGAGCCTCGGCATGATGAGCGCGGGCATCGCCCACGAGCTGAACACACCTCTCGCGGTGCTGAAGGGGAGCGTGCAGCAGTTCGACGAGCACGGCGTTCCCGAGTCCCAGCGACCGCGTCTCGAACTCATCAAGCGCGTGGTCGGCCGCCTGGAACGGCTCGGTGAATCGCTGCTCGATTTCGCGCGGGCACGGGAACCTTCCCGTACGCCGCTTCACCTCCGAGAGATCGTCGAGGAGTCGTGGACGCTTGTCTCGCTCGACCGCGATGCCAGAGCCATCGGTTTCACCAACTCGCTGACCGATGCGACCGAAGAGCAGGTCCTCGGAGACCCCGATCGGCTGACTCAGGTCTTCGTGAATCTGCTTCGCAACGCGGTCGACGCGCTCGACACGGGCACCGGCCCTCGCGGCAGCATCCGGGTGTCTCACGAGATCATCGAGCGGGAAGGGGCACGCTGGATCAGCGTTCGGATAACCGATGACGGACCTGGCATCGATCCGGCGGTGCTCCCGCGTCTGTTCGAACCCTTCGCATCGACCCGCCTCGACAGCCACGGCACCGGCCTCGGCCTCGCCGTCGCCGAGGGCATCATCAAGGAGCACGGCGGCGTGCTCATCGCCGGCAACCGGCCGGGACCGGATACCGGGGCGATCTTCGAGGTCATGCTCCCGGTGAAGGGCTCTCCGCTGTTTGAACCGCCGGAATCGTGTCCGAGCCCCTGAACACGGTAGATGCCGTGGTATGCTGCGTGAACCGGCCCTCACGCCCGTACGGAGACCTGGATGAACGAAGCGCTCCAAAGCAGCGAGACTCCGGAATCGGTCCACCCGCTCTCGATCGTCGCCCTCGACGACGACGCTGACTTCCGGGAGTACATCACCGACCTGCTGGCTACCGACGGGCACTCTGTCCGAGCGGTCGGAACTCCCAAGGCGTTCTTCGACGCGTGCGAAGACGATCTTCCGGATGCCGTGCTGCTCGACATGAACATGGGAAAGGCATCCGGTCAGGAGGTTCTCGAGGAGATCAGGCGTCGATGGCAGAAACTCTGTGTCATCGTGATCACCGGTTTCCCATCGCTCGAGAGCATGCGCACGACATTCAAGCGTGATGTATTCGATTACCTCGCCAAGCCCTTCGGCATCGACGACCTGCGAACGGTGCTGGCCAACGCGGCCAGCGAGTTCGGCCTGGGTGGACTGCCCCAGGATCGGCTGCGGCAGGCGCTTGGGCGCCAGATCCGGCTTGCCCGCACCGAGCGAAGCTGGACCCTCAAGGAAATGTCCGAAGCGTCAGGTGTCAGTGTGTCGCAGCTTTCCAGCATCGAGCGCGGTGCGCACCTGCCAAGTCTGGAAAGTCTGCTGAGCGTCGCGAACGCCCTCGACGCGGTCCCGAGTGAGTGGCTCCGCGAAGCCGGATTTTGAAGCCGACTCCCAGACGGCGACCGGGAATTTGTGGAATTCATCCGGATTTTGTTTCGCCAAAGTGTTGCTACGGCGTACTTTGGAAGCATGGCCAGTGCACGAATGCTCGCAAAGCTCGTGGCCACTGCCGGATCTGTTAGCGCCGGAGCAGTGACCACGCTCGAAGGCAAGACAAAGTCGACGACCGTCGGCTTGGGGATCGTCCCGAAACTGATTCATCTCGTCGCTGACACGATCGTCGTCCACTCGGGGGTTTCCGATGCCGACCGCGAGCGCGCCGCCGCGTACCTCTCCCGCCTGGTCCGTCGGTACGGCACACTCCGGCGCGCCCTCGATGCTCTGGCCCGAGGACGCCGCCGCCACGAACTGATCTCGTCGGAGAAGGCAAACTCGTGGCACCAGGCCATGACCGTCACTTCCAGCGCGATCGAACCAACACTCCGGCGCCACGCCTCCCTGCTGGTCAGCGTGACCAAGTGGATGCACGATGCCGGCCCCGGCATCGCCGACGAGCTCGACGCCTACGACGACTGGCTCGACGGCCCGCTCTCGGATTTCGCCGACCAGGGCCTGGCCCCCGGCCACGAGCAGGCGCCTGCGCCCGCGGCACCGGATCCCGAGGAACTGGATGCTGAGTACGCCGGCGGCCGCGAGCACTCGTCAGCCGACCTTGCGCTGATCTGGCACACCGTATTCGAAGACAAGCGGCCCGCAGAGTTCCCCAGCGACAGGGAGTTCACCGGCGAGCAGGACGAGGCGATCTCGCGCCTGCGTCAGGACAGCGATCCGTACGCCCGCGTCGTGGCGGCAATCGCCACACGCGACTTCGGTCTCGCCGACAGTTTCCTCCCGCACCTCGAGGGGAACATCGACGACTCGCTGCTCGCCATGCTCCGCGGCCACCGCTACGAACTCGAAGGACGCTACGACGAGGCGCTCGAACAGTACCGCGCCGCATCGCCCTCGGACGACGACCCAGCCGGCCAGCGCGCGCTGGCGATGGCGATGCTCAAGTCCAAGCGAGGATCGGCGAAGGCACGCTTCGGCGACTCCACACGCCTGCTGCGCCAGATGCTGACCAAAATCCCGAAGACGCACGTCGAAGCGGCGCGGACTGCCGGCCTTCTCGGCTACGCGCTCCTGCACGCTCCCATCGGCGACCGCCTCGACAATCTCACGGAAGCCGTGGAACTGCTCGAAGGCGCGCTGCGAGTGCTCACGAAGGAGAAGTACCCCGGCTGGTGGGCCGAACTGAAACAGTTCTTGGCGTCCGCGCTGCTCGAACTTCCGGCATCCAGCCGCGATGCGCGCGAAGATAATTTCGAGAGGGCGATCGAATGCCTGACCGACGCGCTGAGTGTCTGGACGCGTGGGTCTTCTCCGGGCCACTGGGCCGCGGCGCAGTCGAGCCTCGGTCTCGCCTACGAGCGGCGCGCCGCCGGGGATCGGACCGAGAATCTCGAGCACGCCGTCAGTTGTTACTCGTCCGCGCTGATCGTACGGCGACGCGAGACCCATCCGATCGGCTGGGCACGCCTGCAGATGCATCTCGGCCACGTCTGGCTCCAGTTCCCCAGCGGAGAACCTCGCCAGAACGCGGACCGGGCCATCGCCTGCTACGCCGCGGCATTGGAGATCTGGTCTCGCGAGTCCCGAAGGAGCGAATGGGCGACTGCGCAGAGCCACCTTGGTAGCGCGTGGGCCATGCTCCCGACCGACGACCCCGAAGAGCGCACCGCCAACCTGCGCCGCGCCATCGAAGCGTTCGAACGGGCGTTGGAGGTGCGGACGCCCCAGCGGGCGCCGAACGATTGGGCGGCGACCCGCTGCAACATGGGATCGGTGTACCTGCAACTCGCGGCGTCCGGAGATGCCGACGCCGCCCGCCACGCCGCGTCCTGTTTCCTCGATGCGCTCAAGGTTCGGACCCGCGACCGGCAGCCCGTCGAGTGGGCCAAGACGCAGGCGAACCTCGGCCAGGCGTTCACCGGCATCGCAGAACTCAAGGCCAGCGACAACATCTCGCAGCAGTTGTGCCGTGCGGTGGAGTGCTTTGAGCACGCGCTCAAGGTGTTCGACGAGAACCGGTTCCCGAGCCAGCACGCCCACGTGCGAGCCCGTCTCGAAGCCGCGAGCAGCATGATGAACGGTCGCGGCGGCAATCTGAAACTCGCCGACGACTGAGCGCCAGAGTTTCGATCAACCGCGACGAATGGTCTGCGACCGATCCGGGCCCACACTGATGATCGAGATCGGAAGGCCGACGAAGTCTTCGATGAACTCGATGTACTGTCGTGCCGGCGCCGGCAGTTCGTCGAAACCCCGCGCCTTGGTCACATCGCCGTGGAAGCCGGGAAGCGACTCGTACAACGGGGTAATCCCGGCGAGTCGGTTCGCGTCCGGGAAGAAACGCCCGGTGATCGCCTCGGGGTCATCACCGATCTGGTAGCGGGTGCAGACCTGAAGTTCTTCGATCCCGGACAGGACGTCGAGCAGCATCAGCGAGAGCGAAGTACAGCCGTTCACCATCGCGGCGTAGCGCACCGCGACAAGATCGAGCCAGCCGCAGCGGCGGGGCCGGCCCGTGGTGGTGCCGTACTCATTGCCCTGCCGGCGAATCTGATCGCCGACCTCGTTGTCCTGCTCGGTGGGGAACGGCCCGCCGCCGACACGCGTCGAGTAGGCCTTCAGCACGCCGACAACCTGCTTGACCTCCGCGCCGGGTACACCGGTTCCCGCGGGGATCCCGAGCACCGAGCAGTTCGACGAGGTGACGAACGGGTAGGTCCCGTGGTCCACATCGAGAAGGGTTGCGTTTGCGCCCTCGAACAGCAGCGACTTGCCCTTGCGCAGCATGCCGTGGAGCAGATACGCCGTGTCCTCGATGAACGGCGTCAAAGTTTCCGCCGCGTCGAGCAGGGCGTCGGTCAGGCGTTTTGGCTCGATCGCTTCGGCGCTCGGATCGATGCTGCGCAGGGCATCGGTCTTGTACTCCGCCAGGTTGGCAACCTTCGCGCGCAGATAATCGGTATCCAGCAGGTCTCCCACTCGCAGCGATGTCGCGCGATTGGCCTTGTCCGAGTAGGCCGGTCCGATGCCACGCTTCGTCGTGCCAATCGAGAGCCCGCGGGCCGCGAGGCGATCCTCGAGCATCGCGTCTTCCAGCTTGTGGTAGGGCAGCACGAGGTGAGCACGCGAGGAGATCGCGAGATTCTTCACTTCGACGCCTCTTTCGCGAAGCCCCTCGATCTCCTCAATAAGCTTGAACGGGTCGAGCACCACGCCGTTGCCGATGACCGACACCGTGTCCGGCCGGAAGACGCCCGATGGGATCAGGTGCAGCGCAAATCTCTGGCCGTCGATCACGATCGAATGACCCGCGTTGGCGCCGCCGTTGTACCGAACGACGGCATCGTGCGATCCGGCCAGCAGATCGATGACCTTGCCCTTGCCCTCGTCGCCCCATTGCAGACCGACCACCGCTGTCGTGTTTCCCGTTATCGGGTCCGAGAGGCTGGGCGCGTTCTGCGGCGTCGTGGAAGTCAGGCTGGACATAAAATTCGTTTCCGGTGAGGGCGAAAGCCGCATCGTAGCCGATCCGGTCAAAACACGAGGTACACACCCGGATCGTGGGCGCGCCCGATCGACAGGGAATCGACCGAGGAACTGAATTCGAGCCTCAATCCGGCCGATTCGACTAGTGGAAATCAGCACCCTCGGGAGAGCCCATGGCCGTCAGCGCGATCCGAATCATGTGCCCGAACCTCCGCTGCCGAGCGGTACTCGCCGTTCCCGCCGAAGCGCGGGGCCGTATGGTGCGCTGCCGATCCTGCGGAACAAGCATCAAGGTGCCGGCGAAGCAGGAGATCAAGGCCGCCGTCGAGCCAGACCCCGCCGCGGCGGACCCGCCGACGGACGCCTGAACCAGGCCCGCCAGATTCAGAGTTTGGGCTCGTCGTCGTCTTCCAGATCCGAAAGATCGAGATCGAAGAGGCTCGAACCGTCGTTGTCGTCGAGCAGCGAGCCCTTCATCGCCGGCGGACCGGAGTCTTCCATCATGGAACTGCCGCTGGCGCCCGGAGACCCGATGCCGGTCGACATTGTCGATCCGCCCGCGGCGTCGAGCGGCGGCTCGGGCTTCTCGACCTGCTGGGGAGCGCCGTCGATCTGCACCGTGAGCAGGCAGCCGCCGATCCCGAGCACATCGCCGGGTGCGAGGGTGGCTTCCTCAATCTGCTGATAATTCTGATAGGTGCCGTTCGACGAACCGAGATCGCGTACCCGCAGCGTCGAGTTCTCAACGATCAGTTCGCAGTGGCGACGCGACACCGAGGGGAGCGGGATTCGCACGCCTGCGTCGGAGGTCCGACCGACGACGTGGGTGCCGGGCTTGAGCGGCACGTCCCGACGTGAACCATCTTCGGTAAACACAACGAGGTTAACGGTCACTGGGCGGGTATCCTTCGAAAGAATGCTGGCCGAGGCTGTCCACGGTCACTCTTCGGACGATCGGGCTGGACGGTTCGGAAAGGTGCTTGCGTTTTCGTGAATCAGACTACTGGCATCACGGTAGGGGGGCAACGAGCCGACGCGAGGATCGCCCTGACGAGCCCGGGCGTCGACGCTCGCTCGCTCTACATCCATGTCCCATTCTGCTTCCACAAGTGCCATTACTGCGATTTTTACAGTTTCGTGGACTCTCGTGACCGACAGGCCGAATTCGTCCAGGCGCTCGAGGTCGAACTGAAGGCCATTTCGCCGGCCGCCGGGCGACTGCACACGATTTTTGTCGGAGGCGGCACGCCGAGCCTGCTCCGCCCCGAACTCTGGCGCCGGCTGCTCCAAACGCTCGGCGACCGGTTCGATCTGTCGCAACTGGCGGAGTTCACGGTCGAGTGCAATCCGGAAACCGTCACCCGCGAGCTCGCCGAGGTGCTCCGCGAGGGAGGCGTCTCCCGAGCGTCGGTGGGGGCTCAGAGCTTCGACGCCCGCCATCTGAAGACGCTCGAGCGATGGCACGACCCGGCCAACGTCGAGCGCTCGCTCGAGGTTCTGCGCGATGCCGGCATCGCGCGACGCTCGGTAGACCTCATCTTCGGAATCCCCGGCCAGACCCTCACCGAGTGGGAAGCCGATCTTGACACCGCGCTCGGGCTTCTCGACGGTGAAGGCATCGAGCACGTTTCCGCGTACGCGCTGACCTATGAGCAGGGCACCGCAATGACCAAGAAGCTCGAACTCGGCCGCCTCGACGCGATCGATGAAGACACCGAGGTCGGAATGCAACTGTTGACATGGTCGAAGCTCGCGGAGCGCGGCTTCGGGCGCTACGAGGTGTCCAACTTCGCCCGCGCCGGAGCGGAGTGCCTGCACAACCTCGCGTACTGGCGACAGGAGCAGTGGCTCGCCGCCGGGCCGTCCGCATCGGGACACACCAGAGGCTTTCGATGGAAGAATGTCCCTCGGCTCACGAATTGGATGGAATCCGTCCGCACCTCCGACGGCTGGTCGAGCGTCGTGGATCTGGAGACGCCAAGCGCCCCGCGCGCGCTCGCGGAGCGCATCATGACCGGCCTGCGACTGCGCGAAGGGCTTGATCTGAAGGCGCTGCAGGAACAGGCTGGCACATTCGGTGCCGGCGATCCGCTTCGCCGTGAGATTGACCGGTTCGTTCAGAGCGGCGATCTGGAAATCGCCGCGGACGCGCGCCTGAGACTCGCTGAGCGGGGCTGGCTCTTCGCCGACGGCATCGCCGCAGCGCTTATGGGCTCGCTGTCGCCTCGTCCCTGACGGACGCGGTCGGGAGTTCGCCCTCGGCCAAGAGCGCGAAGATGCCCAGCGCGATGTGAATCATCCGGTCGTCGTCGACCGTCGCATCGGAGTTGTTCCAACCCAGCGACACCACCCATTGGTTGCCGGCGGCATCTTCGGCGAGATATGTCAGGTTCAACACGCCGGGCTCGGAACCCGCCCTTGAAGGCGACTTTCGGCCAGACCCTGTTGTCGAGATTGATGCCGTCGTTGATTCGCAAGGCCTGCGAGAGCGGCTCCATGCCCGGTCGCTGCTCCAGCCGGCGCAACTCGAGCATGGTCCGCCCGAGCTCGCGAGCGCTGGCGAACCATTCGACGGCGTCGATCGCGATCGGGCCGTCCTGTTGCCATCTCATCGCGAGTGGGATGCTGATGACGGCGTTCTGGAAGGCGTCGGAATCGAGGACCGCCTGACGCTCTTCCGGCGTCTGGGCATCGATGTACGCTCGGAGCACTTCGTCCGGTGCGCCGCGCTTGAGCTTGAAGAACTGGCCGGTCGAGAGGAAAGGCTGGTTCTGCGAGGGCTCATCGTGAACGCGCGACATGAACTCGATGATCCGGTCGCGCCCGACCCGCTCGATCAGGTGGTCCGTCGCCGGGTTGTCGCTGACAGAGATCATCACATCCGCGAACCTGCTGAGCGGGAACTCCGGATCTGCTCCCATGCCCTCCCGGTTGGCCTGCATTCGGAGTTCGCCGATCGGCATGGTCTTGATGGCAATGTCCAGCGCCAGCGGCTCATCCCACTTGGCCCCACCGTCATGGACGAGTTCCGCGAGAGCGCCGAGGACCCAGAGCTTGAATGCCGAGCCGATGCCGAGGCGGTGGTCGGGATTGATGGCGTAGACGGGCGCGGGTGCGGCTCCATCCGCCGAGGCGACGAGGACCGACAGGTCGCCGGGCAACTTCTTCAACGCCGCGTCGACCTCTGCCCACGACTGCGGGATGTCCGCGCTGTTCGGCGCGGGCGTGATCAGAAGTCCGTCGATGAGGCCGGTGCCCGGATCGATCGAGAGTTGAAGCAGAAACAGCTTCCCGGTCGCCTCCGCCTTGAGGATCGCGCGGAGAGCGTGATCCGACGCCCCTTCCTCGATCGAAACCAGCGTTGCCTCGCCGGAACCGAAGATCGCCGAGTGCCCAGAGCGAAGAGCGGCGGTGGACTTCGGGTCCGGCATCGAACCCGGCAGTTGCTTCACAAACTCGGGAGCAAAGCGTTCGGTCTCCGGCTCCCCGATCCGTCCGCTGAGCGCCTCGAGTAGCCAGCCGAGCGTTTTGCCTGCCGCGGTGTCCTGGGTGAGTACCTGCTCCGGCGGGTCGGTTTGGTCCGGCGCCTGGACACCTTCGCACACCGAAGACACGGCCAGCCCGACCAAAACAGACACGAGCGCCGAGCACCACCACCGACTCGTTCGGAGACGCATTTCGATTCCTCCTCTGCAGGGCGCTCGCGGGCCATGAAAAAACCCGACGAGACGCCGGGTTGATCGTACAGCCAAATGTCTCGATCGCTGCGACTGGGGTCAGGCGCTCGCGGCCTTGCCCTCGGGCAGCTTCACATAGAACGGCACCGGGACGGACTCGTCTGCCGGGTAAACGTGCACCTTGCGCCCGTTCCAGACGACCGTTCCTGCGATCTTGGCAAACAGGGTGTCGTCGTTGCCGCGACCGACCATGTAACCGGGGTTCCAGTGCGTGCCGCACTGGCGGGCGATGATCGAACCGGCCTTCGCGGTTTCGCCGCCGTAGAGCTTCACACCGCGGTACTGCGGGTTGGAGTCACGACCGTTCTTGGATGAACCTTGGCCTTTCTTGTGAGCCATGGCGATTCCCTTTAATCAGAAAGGTGATGCGGTGTCTTCCCGACATCGTCGGGCGGGCCGAACAGAGTAGCGAGCCGGCTGTCGCCTGTAAAGCGGCTGATCGGTTGATCTGGCCGGGACGCTTAACGCATGATCCAGCGATCGACGGTGCGGCGGAACGGCTGGTCCGATGTCGCATCGATGTTGCCCGGGGTAGCGTGCCGCAGCATCCGCGTTTTTGCGAAGGACGACCACTTCGCCGTTGTCCGGGCGGACGAACTGCTTGGTCTCGCCGGAGAATCCCGAGGCGTAGACAGTGACTTCGTCGACCTTCAGGTCGGTCGCGGGCCAGATGATGACGCCCTCGCGGGCGTTCTCGGGGCCCTGCAGGATCGGCCCGAGCATCGAGATCTCGTCCTCGAGCAGCTCGTTCTGGAAGCGGGCGATGATGGTCCGCGTGACTTCGCGAGGCACGTTCGAGCCGCCGGAGCGGATCACTTCGCCCTCTTCGGTCGCGAGTTCGAAACGCGGCGCGAGGAATCGGTCTTCCCCGCTGTTGTTCTCCACGTAGTACGGCATGTAGAAGAACGCCCGCGGGCCGACACCTTCGACATCGACCGTGGTCACACGCAGCGGGCCCGGACGC
The DNA here is from genome assembly GCA_964036045.1 of Eutreptiella sp. 'Long Island Sound 2002'. Lineage (NCBI taxonomy): Eukaryota > Euglenozoa > Euglenophyceae > Eutreptiales > Eutreptiaceae > Eutreptiella > Eutreptiella sp. 'Long Island Sound 2002'. The sequence goes on along the minus strand of CAXIWF010000443.1, from coordinate 14,513 downwards.
AGGTCGAACTCCCAGCGGCTGGGGATGGCGTCGGGTTGGGGAGCGGCGATCGCCGGGCTGAGGGCAAGGCCACCGAAGACAACGGTCAGGACCGCCAGAAGGGCGGTGCGAAGGGTGTTCTGCATCTTCATCTGGGCTCGGTTCAAAGCGATCTCCCGGTTGGTGCGGATGAACGGCCAGTGTAGACCGGAACCCGATGGCTCGCGAGTCGGGACTGGATCCCGGCCGGGCCAAGTTTCGGACTCCTACCGCATTTCGTGCTTCTCATACGCCGGAATCCGATCTACTGTTGCATCAGCCCGGGACTCTTTCGAAGAGTCAACCCCGCATCGGTCTGGGAATTATCGGGCGTCGAACCCGTTGAACCGCCTTTGGAGACCCGAGCGATCATGAGCCAGGCCGCCGCCAAACCGCCGGGTGCTGTGGAACGGCCCGACGGGTACGAGATCCGCAAGGTGGACGCGCCCGCCCGCCTCGCGGCCGCCCAGCGCCTTGCCGAGGCTTCGGCCCAGGGCGACAGGGATGCCGGGAAGCGGTTTCTCGGGGCCGCGAGAACCCACGGAATCGATCTAGAGCACTTCTGGTCCAGTTGCGATCCGGAAACGGGCGTGTCCGAGAGGTGGCGCTCGGCGTCCGAGGGTCCGGGCGGACCGCGATGTGCTTCACGTCGCAGCCCGCGACCCGAGCCGCCGAAGAGGAGCTTGGCCGAGTCATCGACGCCGCCTGCGAGGATTTTGGCTCCACGGGCCGCGAAGCGGACGTTCGTCTGGCTCAGACGCTGCTCAATCCGGGCGAACGCTCGGCGGCGAGAGCGTTCGCCCATGGCGGCTTCCACGAGTTGGCGCGACTCGCGTACATGGCACGACCCGTCCCGACGCCGAGCGAGTTCGAAAACTTCGAGCCGTGGCAGTTGCCCGAGGGGATCTCCGCGCGATCGCTTGCAACGCTCGGCCCGGACCTTCCGGAGACGAGCGAGCGCCTGGTGCTCGCCCTGAGTCGCAGTTACGAGCAGACCATGGACTGCCCTGAACTCTGCACTCTTCGGACACCGGAAGATGTCCTGGACAGCCACAAATCGGTTCGCAAGTTCGATCCGCGCTGGTGGTGGCTCATCGAGTTGGACGGAGAACCGGAAGGCGCGATGCTGTTCACCGCTTGCCCCGATTCAGGCGGCGTGGAACTTGTTTATCTGGGCATTTCTCCGCGCCTTCGCGGTCGGAGCATAGGACGGACGCTCATGCGCAGCGGGATGCGAGATCTGTCCTTCGGTCTGCCGCGCGGCCGCGCTCGCGAGCGCGCGCGCCTGACCTGCGCCGTCGACTTGAACAACGAGCCGGCGCGTCGCCTGTATCGGGGGCTTGGCTTTCAAATGACTGCCGAACGGATCGCGATGGTGCGCGCCATCGGAGCGCGCTGAAGGTCGTTCGGAGTTTGGGCGGATCACAAAAATACTCTGTATTTCTCGATGTTTCTGGCGTGTTCCGGAATCTATCCACCGATTGTGCAGCATTCCACGGTCCGGTGTGCGTAACCCGATGGCGATAATTTCTGCTTTGATTTCCTACGGTTTTCGCGGCGCGCACAAAAAGTCGAAACATTCCCCCTTGTGCTGCCTCGCGCCTTCGGTACTTTGTGCGGACCGGCCACTGACGGCCGACAGACCGGAACGCTGATCGACGCACGTGTGCTCGCGTCGGAGAGCAGCGGCCCGGCCGACCTGTGCCCCTCCTCGAACAGGCCGTAACAGGCAGTGTCAGGGATCGTGCATCGATCTCGCGCGGTGGGTGTGCTCATGGTTCGGCAGGTCTGATCGGGAACGGATTCGCGTCAACTCGACCGACCCTTTGCGCGGAAGATCGGCCTTCGCCGGATCCGCAACGCGAGGTGGAACCGTGACCATCGACCGTGTGCCCGTTTCGAATCCTCAACCCGGCTCTCACGCGACGAAGCTGGTGAACCGCCTGATTGGGCAGATCGGCGAGGATCGGTACGCGAGGTTCTTCGATGGGTCGGTCGTTTTCGAGTCGACCTCGGACGCGGTTATCCTCAAGGTCGGGAGTTCGTTCCAGTCCGAACTGCTCCAACGCCGCTTCGCATCCGAAGTCGAACGAGCGGCGGCCGCGGTCCGGGGTGACGCCGCCACGGTGCACTGGAAGGTCAGTCGTCCGAACCGAGCCGCCGGCCAGTCGGCGGATTCACGAACGGGGCAGAACAATCCCGCGCTCGCGCCCTCGCCCGCTCCGACGCGAGGGGCTCTCGGCCGGCGGCACGCCCAGTCGCGCTACTCCCTGGACACGCTCGTGGTCGGGCGCACGAACCGCATGGCGGTGAACGCCGCCCTCGAACTTGCGGCGCAGAAGCAGGTCGCGGGGATTTCTGCGCTGTTCGTCCACGGTCCGTGCGGCGTCGGGAAGACGCACCTGCTGCAGGGGGTCGCCGACCGCTTTCGTCGAGAGTGTCCCGGGGCCAGGGTCCGGTACGTTACCGGCGAGTCATTCGCCAACGAGTTCATCGCGGCCGTCCAGTCGCGCTCGCTCGAAGCGTTCCGCAAACGCTACCGCGGCGTCGACTTGCTCTGCATCGACGACGTCCACTTCGTCGCGGGCAAGAAGGCGACCGAGTCGGAACTCCTGCACACCATCGATACTCTCGACCTTGACGGCGCCCGGGTGATGCTCGCCTCCGATGAGCACCCGAAGAAGATCGAACGCCTCAGCCACCGCCTGGTCTCGCGCTGCGTCTCAGGCATGGTCGTCCATATCGAGCCGCCGGATCAGGAATTGCGGGCTCTGCTCGCGGCCCGGATCGCCGCGAAACGCGGACTGCAGCTGGAGCCGGGCGCCGCCGACGCGATCGCCGGCGCGTGCCACGCCTCGGCCCGCGAGGTTGAGGGTGCGGTGCTGCGCGTGGAGGCGTACCAGAAACTTCTCGGCGGACCGGCTTCTGGTGCCCCGGTAAACGCGGCCATGGTCCGCCGGGTGCTCGGTGACGGGAACTCCACGCCGGGGCGGCGGCCGCTTCGGGTCAACCTGATCGTGGATGTGGTCTGTGAGAAGCTCGGCGTCGAACCCAACGATGTGCTCGGCTCGGGGCGTCACCGGCTCGTGGTGTTCGCTCGCTCGCTGTGCGCCCTTCTGGCGCGGAATCTGACAACCCGGTCCTTTCCGGAGATCGCGCGGGACCTCAACCGGCGGAACCATTCGACGATCGTCACGGCGGCCCAGCGGACACAGAAGATGATCGATGCGGGCGAGTCGCGCGATGCTGGCGGTATCCTTGGAGAACTGCGCGTGAGCGAGCTGCACGCCATGCTCAAAGACGAGATCCTCCGCCGAGCCAGCGCCGCCTGACCCGACTCCGGCCAGTGCGGGTATCCTGCAGGGGTGTGGCCGCGTCGGACGGTCGCTCCCGAAGAACGATTCGACGGATGCCCGCCATGGATGATGTCCCGCTGTCCAAACCCGATATCACCGATCGCGAGATCGAACTGGTCACGCAGGTGCTCCGTTCGGACCGGCTTTCGATCGGACCGATGGTCGAGCAGTTCGAGCACCTGCTCGCTTCGCGATGCAATCGTGGTCACGGCGTGGCCTGTTCGGCGGCACCGCGGGTCTGCACATGGCCCTGATCGCCGCGGGCGTCGGTCCCGGGGACGAGGTCATCACGACGCCGTTCAGTTTCATCGCGCCGGCGAACGCGGTCCTTTATGTCGGTGCGAAGCCGATCTTTGTGGAGATCTGTCCGAAGTCGCTGAACATGGACCCGGTCAAAGTCGAAGCCGCGATCACGCCGAAGACCAAGGCGATCATCGCGGTCGAGAACTTCGGCAATCCACAGCACATGGACGAGTACCGCAGATAGCCGATCGCAACGAGATCAAACTGATCGAAGACTGCTGCGAAGCGATCGGCGGTCGCTACCAGGGGCGGGCGGTGGGGGACTTCGGTCACTATGCCGTCTTCGGTTTCTACCCGAACAAGCAGATCACGACGGGCGAGGGAGGCATGGTCCTCACAACGACGATCGCGGCGCCGAGGTGCTGCGGTCGCTGCGCAACCAGGGGCGTGCCACGCCGGGCACCTCTGGTCTCGGGAACTGGATGCAGTTCGAACGCCTTGGCTACAACTACCGGATGAGCGAGATTCAGGCGGCTCTGGGCGTCGCGCAGCTCGAGCGCCTCGATGAGATCCTCGAAGCTCGCCGGACGGTCGCGAACCGTACATCGAGCGGTTCATGGGCCTCTCGGAAGTCGTGCTCCCGAACATCAGCGACGAAACGACGATGAGCTGGTTCGTGTTCGTGCTCCGGCTGAACGACCAGTACACCGGCGTGGAGCGTGACCGGATTGTCCAGGGCCTGCATCGCCACGACGTCGGCTCCGCGGCGTACTTTCCGGCGATTCATGTCCAGCCGCACTTCCAGGCGCTCGGCTTCCGCCAAGGCGACTTTCCGATCACCGAGAGCGTTGCCGAGCGGACGCTGGCCCTGCCGTTCTACACAAGCCTTTCGGCTCGGGACGCCGACTTCGCTGCATCGACATTCGAACTGATGATCGCTCGCGAGAACCTGAGCCGTCGCGACTCCTGATCAAACGCGAACCGGCGGCTCATGCGTAAGCCGCGGGCGCGAGCCTGGTTGTCCGGATGGTGGCATTGCGTCTGAGGGGGCAACGCCGAACGCTTCGATGGGTGGGTCGAACGCTGCTCGCATCCGGGCAGGCCGGAGGATCAGTCGGTTTCTGGACCTTCGCCGAGCGGCCCGCTCTCGCCGCCGTCGACGAGCCCGCGCAGGTACTCGTTTTCGCGCCGCGTCGCTTCGAGATCGAACACGAGGTACTTCACGGAAAGTCGCAGGTGATCCAGCGAGTCCTGCAGGCCTCGGATGGTCTGCTTGATTCTCTCGCGCCGGTCGCGCGTCTCTTCGGCGAGTTGGAGGAGCTCATCGCGCTTCTCGCTCGGGAGATCCTCGATCTGGGCGATAAGGTCGCCGAGTTTGTCCTGGAATTCGTGATCGTTCATCGCGCGTCGCTCCTTCAATTCTTAGGCGTTGTTCGTCCCCCGGTAGCCGAGGCGACGCCTTGAAGGATGCAAAGCGGGGGCGCGATTCCGGCACGGCGCGCGTGCCAAACTCTCGCGATGGCCGGGGCCCGAAAAAAACGGGGCTGCCGCGACCAGAACGGGGAACACCGTCATGCCGAGAGTTCGCCGGGCAGAAGATCGGAGATCGCCTTGGGCGGCAGTCTGTGCGTCGTGTTGCGTGGAATCAACGCTTCACGAGATAGCCACGCAACATGTCAACGCCCTTGGGCGGGCGTTCTTCGCCGCCTCACGGAGGCAGCCAGGGTCCTTCTTGAGGGCCTCGGCAGCGAGTCGACGCAGGTGGGCGTCCCGATTGGTCTGGAATCGTGCGAAGAACTGCTCGAGTTCGTGGCGGCTGAACCGCGAGAGCGGGTCCTTCATCCCGGTCTGGGCCGCGGCCCAGTCGAGAAGGGACCCGCCGGAATCGGAGAAGCGGAAAAGGCCGAGGGTGGCTTTGATCCGATTGCCGATCGACTGAAACGGATCGGTGCAGGACTGGGAAGGCGAGCCATGACCTCGGCCGGGTCGCCCGCCTCAAGTTCCTGCAGCCAGGAGCCATTGGACTCGGTCGTGGTGGCCCCCTCGGATTCAGAACGGACCTGTCGCGCCGGGGGCGTCCGCCTGATCCGCGGGGCGGATGTCGGCGACGGCGGTCGAGAGGGTCTTCAGGCCTGCACGCTCGAAGCGGATCGTGAGCCGCTGGCAGGCTTTGCCGTCCTGACTGAGGTTCTGGGCGCTGGAAACGACCCCGATGCCCCACTCGGGCTTGCCGGCGTGTACCACGCGGTCTCCGAAACCGAACACATCCTGTGCGATCAAAATCACGCTCCTTAGCACTGGACCCGATGGATGGGCCTCTCCGGGGGGCGAAACCGAGGATTCCGGCGCGTGAGTCTCGGAACTGGACGCGTAGGCCAGCGCCGGATTTGCCCGGTGACATGGGTTTCGGCTACACTTCTCTGTTCGCAGCAGATCGGAGGCAACTCGCCGCCCGTCACGGTTGTAACGGGCAGTCGCGCTCGGCGACCAGCCGTCTGCTCAGACAAGAGTATACCCGGAGAACCAGCCCCATGATCGAAGCTCTCAAAAGCGAGGAAATCGTGAACAAGGTCGGCGGACGCTTCAAGCTCTGCGCCCTGATCCAGAAGCGCCTCGTTGAGATTCTCGATGGCGCCCGCCCGCTTGTGGAGCGTAACGGCCGGTCGGATCTTGAAGTCGTGGTTGCCGAGATCATGGAAGACAAGATCACGATCGACTTCGAAACCACCGAGGGTATCGAACTCTCGCCCGCTGCGGCGGCGCTGGTGAACACGGCGAATAATTCCCGGACGGGACACCCAAGTGGCTTCTGAACTGGACGGACGGCGCATCTTTGTCGGGGTGACCGGCGGGGTGGCGGCGTACAAGTCCGTGGCACTGGTCAGTCGGCTGGTTCAGTCCGGTGGGTCTGTAACCGTGGCGATGACCGACGCGGCGACCAACTTCGTCACGCCGCTGAGTTTTCAGGCGATCTCGGGCCGCCCGGTCTACTCGAATATGTGGGAACACATCGAGTCGCAGGACCCGCAGCACCTATCGCTGGCGTCCTCGCTCGACCTCGCCATCGTTGCGCCGTGTACGATGGATTGCATGGCGAAGCTTGTCACCGGCCTGACCGGCGACATGGTCACGCTGGTGCTCTCGGCGATCGATCGCTCGAAGACGCCTGTGCTGCTCGCGCCCAGCATGAACGAGGTGATGTGGTCGCAGCCGTCCACGCGGCGGAATCGAGCGCAACTCGAAGCCGATGGCTTCCTATTCACCGGCCCGACCGAGGGTTGGCAGGCCTGCCGCGCGGTCGGCCCCGGGCGGATGCAGGAGCCCGAGGCCATCTTCGATGAGGCGACTCGGCTTGTCGGGCGCTGAGCCCTCGACAGCCCGCTCGCGTTTTGGGACGATCCGAACCCGATGAACACTCCACCCACGAGCCCCGTTACCGAGATCGATGGCGACGCGGGGCTGGTCGCTCGCATCTCAAACGAACTGCACCTGCCGTTGCTCGGCCGGGGCGTTCTCCAGAGTTTTCGGCCCGGACACCTGCTGCTCGGCTGCGTCGCGGCGTTGCTCGTCCTCGGTGGGGCCTGGGTGCTCGATCGGGCCTGGGTCACCATGTTCGATTCCGACGGGTCGCCGTTTGGTGTTCTCGGCGCGTTCTGGCCGACCGGCGGGCCGGAGATGCTTCAGTCGCGTCTGTCGCGATTCCAGCGGTTCGCGGAGTTCCACGAGGTCGGCGCGGGCATCGTGGTCGCCTTCGCCATCGTTCTCACGGCCCCATTTCTCGGTGCGATCGCCCGCAGCACGGCCTTCGATGTTTGCCTGAATCGGCATATCGGGCTGCGCGCGTCGGTGAAGTTCTCGGCACGCCGGTTCTCTGCGCTGATCGGCGCACCCGCCATCCCGCTGCTCGCGCTCGGGTGGGTTCGGCCCTGATCGCGTTGTTCGGGCTCGTGCTGTTCTCCGCAGGATTCACCCAGCCGATCGGTGGCATCCTGTTCGTCGTGCCACTGCTCATCGGTCTTGTGCTGGGCGCGATCGGAATTGCCTTCGTCGCGTCGCACTGCATGCTCGCACCCGCGTCGGCCATCGACGGGGCCGACGCGATCGATGCGATCCAGCGCAGCGCCGGTTCCTCCTCGCTCGCCCGATCCGGTTTGTGCTCTACGTGCTGGTGCTGCTGGTGCTGCTGAATTACGCCTACGCTCTGGTGCAGACCGTGTTCCGCGTGGCGATCAACGCTGCCCTCGCCGCCCTTCCGGAGGCCGGTCTGGAAGACGCGGATGCGGAGTTCACCGCCGGCGCGGTGAACTTCTGGGTGCAAGTGCTCTGGCTCGTGTTCATCGGTTGGGTGATCAGTTTCTATGCGACGGCCTCGACCGCGGTCTATCTGATCATGCGTGAGGCCTGCGACGGACAGGATGTCGCCGTCGTGGCGACCGATGATGTTCGATCAACCGGGTGAGGGCCGTGTCGAGCGACGGGCGTCGATGCTGTCCCCGGTCGGGACAACGCCACCATCCTCATCAAACTCGGCCGGAAACCGCACGGTGACGATGCGCTCATCCACGAACCAGGCCAGCTCCAGGAACACCTCCGGCACAGGCTCGCCCGATCGGCGGAGCCTGTCGATGAGTGCGGCACGCTCGGCGTGGAAATCCTCGTCCGGGTAGAACTCGGTGCGCGTGGTCGGCTCGCCGAGACGGTCGATGCTCTCGGAGACCGTGAGTCCCACAAGCTCAGATGCACCCCCGGCGACTGGTGTCGGCGATGGAAATCCGCTTCGCAGCAGCGCAGCCACAACCGCGAGGCTTACAAAGAGGATGCCGAGATACAGTTGTCGCTTAGAGCGGGGCCGGCGCTTTTCCATAATCACATGCTACGCTGTTTGTGCCGCGCGCTTCTCGCCACTGAACCGTCGTCGCAGCATCACAAGCAGCGTGGCGGGATCGAGAAACTGCGCGGGAGGGCGATAGTAGACGTCATGAAACGTGCCGTCCCGCTTCGCCGCGCTGTCGCCGGCCTTCGACTTCGCCGCTGCGGGCTGCGCGGCGGACACCAGCCGCAGGGTGCCCGGTGCGTCGCCGAGGTGCTGCTCGAGCACGTCCGGGCGACTGGTTCGGAAGATCACGTCCTGCTCGTGCACGTTGATCGAGCGGATTCCCAGTGACGAGGCCGCGGCCCGGAGTCGGGCGAGTTCCACGAGGCGTTCGGCTGCTTCGGAAGCGCCCCATATGCCTGCCGGAGGTCTTCCTCGACCGCGTCGGCGGCCTCTGGCGACTCGGCCAGCGCGAGACGCCGGTAGGCCTCCAGTCGACGAGCGTCGGACGGGATGTAGTTCTTCGGCAGGTTCCCGGTGACGCCGATGCTCACTGTCGTCTCCGACACCGCACCGGTCGGCTCGCCCTGCAGTTCCTTCGCGGCCTGATCGAGCAGCTTGCAGTACATGTCGTAGCCAACCGCCGAGATGTGCCCGATTGTTCGGGCGCCGAGCAGGTTTCCGGCCCGCGGATTTCGAGGTCGCGCATCGCGATCTTGAAGCCCGCACCGAGCATCGAGTACTCCTCGATCGCGCGGAGTCGTTTTTTCGCGATGTCCGGCACGGGCTTGTCCGGCGGGAGTCCGGCGGGAGGAGCAGATAGCAGTAGGCCCGATGCTTGTAGCGGCCCACTCGACCTCGGAGCTGGTGCAGGTCGGCTAGACCGAACATATGGGCGTCGTTGATCAGCATCGTGTTGGCGGTCGGGATGTCGATACCGGATTCGATGATGGTCGTCGAAACGAGGATATCCGCGCGACGGTCCATGAAGGTCCGCATGACCTCTTCGAGTTCGCGTTCGGGCATCTGGCCGTGTCCGATCACGATCCGGGCGTCCGGGACGAGGCGACGGATGTCATCGGCGACCGACTTGATGTTGTGCACGCGGTTGTGCACGAAGTAGACCTGCCCCTCGCGAGCGAGTTCGCGCTCGATCGCGTGGCGGATGCGCTTCGCGTTGTGCGGGATCACCTCCGTGACGACGGCCCGCCGGTCCATCGGCGGCGTCGAGAGCGACGAGATATCGCGCAGACCAAGCATGGACATGTGGAGCGTGCGGGGGATGGGCGTGGCGCTGAGCGTGAGCACATCCACCGTAAGCTTGAGTTGCAGAAGTTTGTTCTTGTCCTCAACGCCGAACTTCTGCTCCTCGTCGACGATGACGAGCCCGAGATCGGAGAACTTCACATCGCTGCTGAGGATGCGGTGCGTGCCGATGAGCACATCAACCTGGCCGGTGCGAACGCGCTTGAGGATCTCGTTCTGCTGCTGACGCGTCTTGAAGCGGTTGAGCGTTTCGACGCGGAATGGGTAGTCGGCGAATCGCTGGCTGAACGTGCGTCCGTGTTGCTCGGCCAGGATCGTGGTTGGTACGAGCACCGCGACCTGTTTGCCGAACTCGGCGGCCTTGAACGCGGCGCGGATCGCCACTTCGGTCTTGCCGTAGCCTACATCGCCGCAGAGCAGGCGGTCCATGGGCTGTGTCCGACCCATATCGCGCTTGATCGCCCCGAGCGCGCTGAGCTGGTCTTCGGTCTCGTCGTACGGGAACTCTTCCTCGAACTCGGTCTGCCACGGGGTATCCGCGGGGAAGCGGATACCGGGCATCGACTCGCGAGCGGCCTGCACGCGCAGCATTTCGGCCGCGAGGTCCTTGACGGATTCCTTGACGTGGTCCTTCTGAGCCTGCCACTTCTTGCCGCCGAGTACGGACAGAGGCGGGCGGTCGCGACCGCCGCCACCGACGTACTTCTGCACCTTGTCGATCTGCGTCACCGGGACATGGAGTTTGGCTCGCTTGGCGAACTCGAGCGTCAGGAACTCTTCGGTCCGGCCCGATGCTTCGTACTTGCCTTCGGCGGCACGCTTGGCTTCGCGGCGCTGCTTCGCGTTGCCGAGCGCCGTACCAGCCTGACGCAGTTTCTCATCGGCGCTCTGTTCCGCGGTTTGCTTGGGGCCCTTGACCGCCATGTGACGCAGACCGGCGAAGCGGGCGATGCCGTGCTCGGTATGGACGACGATGTCGCCGGGCTCGAGTTGAAGGAAGGTCTCGCTCGCACTCTTGTCCGTCGAAGCGCTGCGGTACCGCGACGTGCGCCGGCGCGTGTGGAATCGGTGCAGCAGCTCGTGGTAGGGGATGACCAGCGTCCTGCCGGGCCCGTTCGGGCTCCATGCGAAGCCGCGATGCACATAGCCGATCTGTTGCTCGATGCGAAGCGCCTGCTCCGCCGGGCAGAACTCTCGGATCAGTTCGCTGCACCGCTTGTTCTCGGCCTCGCTTTGGGGGCACACGATGACGCGGGCCGAGGCGGTGAGCTCGCCGAGTTGGGCGGCGGCTTCGCTGGCGTCGCGAGGGAACTCGGGCAACGGTTCGACGGGCAGCTCGATCGCGTTCTCGTCCGCGCCGATGTCGGTTTGGTTGATCTCGCAAAGTGCGTGAAAGTTCGATCGCAGCCGACGCATGACCTCGGGCGGGCCGTCGATGCCCTTGGCGTTGATGACGCGCTCGTAGTAGCCGCGGGCCTGCTCGGTGACTTCCATCGTGTCGCACACGACGACGACGGCGTCGCGAAAACCGCTGACCTTCAGCACGTCCAGCACGTTTACTTCGTCGCCGGTGAGAACCGATTGCTCGCCCTCGCGTTGGCTGGAACCGACGAGGTCGACGCGGTCCAGGCGCCGATCCGAGCCCATCGTGTCGAGGTCGATCTCCGTGATCGAGTCGATCTCGTCGCCGAAGAAGTCCACCCGGAACGGGAGCGACTCGCCGTTGCCAACGGGCACGGTGCTCGATCCGCCGGGGGGCGGGAAGATGTCGATGATGCCGCCGCGCACCGCGAAGTCGCCCGGCTCCTCGATCGAGTCGAGGCGCTGGTACCCCGTGTTGCCCAGCCAGTTGATGAGCGCGTCCGGGCCGATCTCCGCGCCGTTGCGGAGCGACAGCGTGAGTTCTGCCAGTCGTTCCGGGCGTGGGACACCTTGCATCAGACTCTGCACGGGCGCGACGATCGCTTGGGGAAGGTCGGTCCCCTCGTGGATCCGTCGAATCAGGGCGAGACGCCGGGCGAACAGGTCGAGGCTGACCGCGGATTCGCCGGGCAGCACCTCGAGGGCGGGCAGCACGCTCGCGTCGACACCGACCGCTGCGAGTTCCTCGGCGGTGTCGTCGGCCTCGTCGAGGTGGGCGACCGTCATGAGGATCGGGCGATTCGTACGCTTGGTGATCGCTGCACTGACCAGTCGCGTGCTGGAGCCGATGACGCCGTGGGCAAAGTGATGCCCGCCCCCCTCAAGGCGCTGCGAGAGGGCCGAAACACCCTCGTCGGTCGCGATCAGGTCGAAATAGGCGTTTCCCGTGCGCACGCGCGTTCTCCGCCGCGCGCATGGTCGCCCGCGGTTTGGCCGAGTGTTCCGAGTGCAGTCTAGCCCGGTCAGCGAGCTACGGCGTGGGGTCGGATCGCCTCGACCGTCCGCGGTCCGATGCCCGGTACGCGGTCGAGATCGTCGACCGACGCGAATCGGCCGCTGACAGCCCGGTCTTCGACGATGCGACGCGCAAGGGCCGGACCGATGCGAGGCAGCGCGCTGAGTTCCGCTTCGGTCGCAGCGTTGATATCGATCGGAGCGATCGCTGGCGGCGCGGCCGGGAGGCGGTCGATCGGTGGAACCGACCACAGTCGCACACTCACCATGATCGCCACGAGAACAAGGCAGAGGGCGCCGAGGCGGTAGAGCGCACCGGACTCGGGCCCGTTCGGTCGAGGCGTCGGCTCAGGCTGTACTCGCGGCTTCGCTGGCATACACGGTAGGGGGGATGCCCTTGCGGATCGACTGGCGGATATCGCTGGCGCGGCGCAGGGCCGGTTTGGCGCGACCGTCGCGCGTGATCAACCCGCCGTCGTTCATTTCGGGAGAGCAGCGCTCTGTGTCGTAAAGCGCCTGCCACGCGACGGTGCGTACAAAGGGCTTTGAAGCGGCGATGGTTACGGCGTTCAGCATCCACTCGGCCTGCTGCTCGCCCGACCATGGTGCCTTCCAGTACCCCGGCTCCGGCGAGTTGTGCTCCGAGCGGTCACCCTGAGGCTCCGACGGAGCGCCCATGGCGGTGATGTGCAGCGGACGCTCGAATCGAGAGAACTCATCGATGATCGCCGAAACCTGCATCAGGTCGCGACAACTCCGGCCCGGCACATGGTCACCCATCTGGATACGCAGGCCGAACGCGTCGACCTCGACCCCGGCGTGGAGCAGCATCTCGGCGAAGAAGGTCGGGGGAACCATTGTCTCGTCGCCGCCGGGGTGTTCGCCGAAAGGCGCGGGGATCTCGACGACCGCCCGAGTGTTCGCGGCGCCCTTGCGGATCGCCACGACGGCGAGGCGTGTCAGGTCGACCCATTGGTCGAGGGAGAGTTGGACGCCATCGGCGACGGTGGGGGCGCTGATGGCGGTCCATCTCGTGACAGCCTTGCGGTATCGCTTTACCACCCGGCTCACGTGCTCATAGGCGAATTCTCGGAGCGTCTCGTAGTCGTGCTGCCAGATCGTCAGCCATTCGGGCACGCTGCGCGAACTCAGATCGAGCAGCGGGCCGCTGACGACCGGCAGACGTGCATCGCGCACCGCCCACTCGATCCAGCGGTCGGTGGCCTGAAACGAATACGAGCCCTCGTTCTCTTCGATGTCGTTCCAGCGCATCGGGCTGACGATGAACTGGAAGGTCGACTGGATGACCTTCTGAAGCGGGGGGGCGAATCGCTCGTTGTGCACCGCACAACCAAACTGAGGCAGGTATTGGGATCTGCTCTTCTCGTCCACAGCCTGGGCGATGGTGTAGCGCTGTTCGAACTGACGCTCGGCCTGTCGCTGCGCGAGGTGCTCTGAGGCCGCAATCGCGCGAGAGAGCGCGTCGGAGGCGAGTTGGGCCATCTTCGGTGCAAAGTGCCCGAAAGGGGCCGACGGTTCGACAAGCGCATCCGTGAACAGGTCTCGGGCAGCGTTCAGTTCGATCATGATCGGGTCGTCGGGCTCGAGCAGCGACGCGAGTCCCCACTCCTCGAGTTTGTCGAGAACGAGCATGATCCGGTGGCGTGCGAGTTCCAGGTCGAGCAGCACCGGCTGCTCGCGATCCGGGAGGAGTGTCGTGCGAAGCGTCAGAAGACCCCAGTCCTTGGTGTTGTACTGGAGAGACAGCGCCGCGGCGTCCGGGGAAGCCTTGCGACATTCGATGATGCCATCCTGGAACTTGATCTGGCTCGGGACCGCGAGGTTGTCCTTGCCGATCAGATACGCTCGGCGCAACTCCCACGCGTTTGCCGGCCCGAAATCGTCAAAGACTGCGAAACGAAGCATCGGGCTGGCTTGGCCTTTCCGTCAATAGCGGCGTGGGAACGGCTCACGCCCGAATCACCCGGCCATTGTCGCGACCGCGTCGCCGTCTGCAAGCACTGCGGCGCGAAACGGTTGCGTTCGCCTTGACCATCTCTGGGAGATCGCGTCTCGGCCTTTCGGGCCGGTCCCATTCCGCTCCGGTACGATGTCGAAGTATGCCGAGTTCCGCCATCGCCGTCTTCGAAACCCATCTTCCATTGCCCAACAGGAGACAGGGGAAGGTCCGCGATGTCTACGAACTGCCGGATCGCGGACCGGATGCCCCAGCGGCACTGCTGATTGTCGCGAGCGACCGCCTCAGTGCTTTCGATGTGGTCATGAAGACCCCGGTGCCCGGCAAGGGGCGGCTGCTGACCGAAATGTCCCGGCGTTGGTTCGACTTTATCCGGGATCAGGGCCTCGCCGAGACCCATGTCCTGTCCTTCGAGGCGACCGATCTTCCTGCCTACGGGCTCCGCGAGGACGAAATCGGCAAT
>CAXIWF010000441.1:0-10717 GCA_964036045.1 Eutreptiella sp. 'Long Island Sound 2002' | reverse complement strand
ATTTTCAGGTTGCTGCGTGGTGGTTGGCTAGGCTGTACGCGTGCTTTCGTAAAGTGGCACCTTTCGCCCTACCCGTTGAAGTTTTCGCTCTGGTCCACTGCCACCACACACCCACACTGCCATTGCACCCCCCGCCACCCCCGCGCGCGCGCGCGCTCGCTCGCCTCGTCTCGTCAAGCCAAGGCATGGCTGGCTTGGCTTGGCATGGTATGGTATGGCTTGGTGTGAGAGCCAGGTGCTTTCATAATGAAGTGTGGTGATACTTGCCGACACAATATCTCAAAATTGAATTTGGGACTTTCTGTCAAGTTATTGCAGCTCCCCCTTCAGCGTTCCAGGAAGGCATTAGAAGAAAATTTAGAAGGGGCATGTTCCATATTTTTGCAAAAAAGTTTCATTTTGGTACGCCACATTTATTGGATTTTCAGGTTGCTGCGTGGTGGTTGGCTAGGCTGTACGCGTGCTTTCGTAAAGTGGCACCTTCCGCCCTACCCGTTGAAGTTTTCGCTCTGGTCCACTGCCACCACACACCCACACTGCCATTGCACCCCCCGCCACCCCCGCGCGCGCGCGCTCGCTCGCCTCGTCTCGTCAAGCCAAGGCATGGCTGGCTTGGCTTGGCATGGTATGGTATGGCTTGGTGTGAGAGCCAGGTGCTTTCATAATGAAGTGTGGTGATACTTGCCGACACAATATCTCAAAATTGAATTCGGGACTTTCTGTCAAGTTATTGCAGCTCCCCCTTCAGCGTTCCGGGAAAGCATTAGAAGAAAATTTAGAAGGGGCATGTTCCATATTTTTGCAAAAAAGTTTCATTTTGGTACGCCACATTTATTGGATTTTCAGGTTGCTGCGTGGTGGTTGGCTAGGCTGTACGCGTGCTTTCGTAAAGTGGCACCTTTCGCCCTACCCGTTGAAGTTTTCGCTCTGGTCCACTGCCACCACACACCCACACTGCCATTGCACCCCCGGCCACCCCCCCGCGCGCGCGCGCTCGCTCGCCTCGTCTCGTCAAGCCAAGGCATGGCTGGCTTGGCTTGGCATGGTATGGTATGGCTTGGTGTGAGAGCCAGGTGCTTTCATAATGAAGTGTGGTGATACTTGCCGACACAATATCTCAAAATTGAATTCGGGACTTTCTGTCAAGTTATTGCAGCTCCCCCTTCAGCGTTCCGGGAAGGCATTAGAAGAAAATTTAGAAGGGGCATGTTCCATATTTTTGCAAAAAAGTTTCATTTTGGTACGCCACATTTATTGGATTTTCAGGTTGCTGCGTGGTGGTTGGCTAGGCTGTACGCGTGCTTTCGTAAAGTGGCACCTTTCGCCCTACCCGTTGAAGTTTTCGCTCTGGTCCACTGCCACCACACACCCACACTGCCATTGCACCCCCCGCCACCCCCGCGCGCGCGCGCGCTCGCTCGCCTCGTCTCGTCAAGCCAAGGCATGGCTGGCTTGGCTTGGCATGGTATGGTATGGCTTGGTGTGAGAGCCAGGTGCTTTCATAATGAAGTGTGGTGATACTTGCCGACACAATATCTCAAAATTGAATTCGGGACTTTCTGTCAAGTTATTGCAGCTCCCCCTTCAGCGTTCCGGGAAGGCATTAGAAGAAAATTTAGAAGGGGCATGTTCCATATTTTTGCAAAAAAGTTTCATTTTGGTACGCCACATGTATTGGATTTTCAGGTTGCTGCGTGGTGGTTGGCTAGGCTGTACGCGTGCTTTCGTAAAGTGGCACCTTTCGCCCTACCCGTTGAAGTTTTCGCTCTGGTCCACTGCCACCACACACCCACACTGCCATTGCACCCCCCGCCACCCCCGCGCGCGCGCGCTCGCTCGCCTCGTCTCGTCAAGCCAAGGCATGGCTGGCTTGGCTTGGCATGGTATGGTATGGCTTGGTGTGAGAGCCAGGTGCTTTCATAATGAAGTGTGGTGATACTTGCCGACACAATATCTCAAAATTGAATTCGGGACTTTCTGTCAAGTTATTGCAGCTCCCCTTTCAGCGTTCTGGGAAGGCATTAGAAGAAAATTTAGAAGGGGCATGTTCCATATTTTTGCAAAAAAGTTTCATTTTGGTACGCCACATTTATTGGATTTTCAGGTTGCTGCGTGGTGGTTGGCTAGGCTGTACGCGTGCTTTCGTAAAGTGGCACCTTTCGCCCTACCCGTTGAAGTTTTCGCTCTGGTCCACTGCCACCACACACCCACACTGCCATTGCACCCCCCGCCACCCCCCCGCGCGCGCGCGCTCGCTCGCCTCGTCTCGTCAAGCCAAGGCATGGCTGGCTTGGCTTGGCATGGTATGGTATGGCTTGGTGTGAGAGCCAGGTGCTTTCATAATGAAGTGTGGTGATACTTGCCGACACAATATCTCAAAATTGAATTCGGGACTTTCTGTCAAGTTATTGCAGCTCCCCCTTCAGCGTTCCGGGAAGGCATTAGAAGAAAATTTAGAAGGGGCATGTTCCATATTTTTGCAAAAAGGTTTCATTTTGGTACGCCACATGTATTGGATTTTCAGGTTGCTGCGTGGTGGTTGGCTAGGCTGTACGCGTGCTTTCGTAAAGTGGCACCTTTCGCCCTACCCGTTGAAGTTTTCGCTCTGGTCCACTGCCACCACACACCCACACTGCCATTGCACCCCCCGCCACCCCCGCGCGCGCGCGCGCTCGCTCGCCTCGTCTCGTCAAGCCAAGGCATGGCTGGCTTGGCTTGGCATGGTATGGTATGGCTTGGTGTGAGAGCCAGGTGCTTTCATAATGAAGTGTGGTGATACTTGCCGACACAATATCTCAAAATTGAATTCGGGACTTTCTGTCAAGTTATTGCAGCTCCCCCTTCAGCGTTCCGGGAAGGCATTAGAAGAAAATTTAGAAGGGGCATGTTCCATATTTTTGCAAAAAAGTTTCATTTTGGTACGCCACATGTATTGGATTTTCAGGTTGCTGCGTGGTGGTTGGCTAGGCTGTACGCGTGCCTTCGTAAAGTGGCACCTTTCGCCCTACCCGTTGAAGTTTTCGCTCTGGTCCACTGCCACCACACACCCACACTGCCATTGCACCCCCCGCCACCCCCGCGCGCGCGCGCTCGCTCGCCTCGTCTCGTCAAGCCAAGGCATGGCTGGCTTGGCTTGGCATGGTATGGTATGGCTTGGTGTGAGAGCCAGGTGCTTTCATAATGAAGTGTGGTGATACTTGCCGACACAATATCTCAAAATTGAATTCGGGACTTTCTGTCAAGTTATTGCAGCTCCCCCTTCAGCGTTCCGGGAAGGCATTAGAAGAAAATTTAGAAGGGGCATGTTCCATATTTTTGCAAAAAAGTTTCATTTTGGTACGCCACATTTATTGGATTTTCAGGTTGCTGCGTGGTGGTTGGCTAGGCTGTACGCGTGCTTTCGTAAAGTGGCACCTTTCGCCCTACCCGTTGAAGTTTTCGCTCTGGTCCACTGCCACCACACACCCACACTGCCATTGCACCCCCCGCCACCCCCGCGCGCGCGCGCTCGCTCGCCTCGTCTCGTCAAGCCAAGGCATGGCTGGCTTGGCTTGGCATGGTATGGTATGGCTTGGTGTGAGAGCCAGGTGCTTTCATAATGAAGTGTGGTGATACTTGCCGACACAATATCTCAAAATTGAATTCGGGACTTTCTGTCAAGTTATTGCAGCTCCCCCTTCAGCGTTCCGGGAAGGCATTAGAAGAAAATTTAGAAGGGGCATGTTCCATATTTTTGCAAAAAAGTTTCATTTTGGTACGCCACATTTATTGGATTTTCAGGTTGCTGCGTGGTGGTTGGCTAGGCTGTACGCGTGCTTTCGTAAAGTGGCACCTTTCGCCCTACCCGTTGAAGTTTTCACTCTGGTCCACTGCCACCACACACCCACACTGCCATTGCACCCCCCGCCACCCCCGCGCGCGCGCGCGCTCGCTCGCCTCGTCTCGTCAAGCCAAGGCATGGCTGGCTTGGCTTGGCATGGTATGGTATGGCTTGGTGTGAGAGCCAGGTGCTTTCATAATGAAGTGTGGTGATACTTGCCGACACAATATCTCAAAATTGAATTCGGGACTTTCTGTCAAGTTATTGCAGCTCCCCCTTCAGCGTTCCGGGAAGGCATTAGAAGAAAATTTAGAAGGGGCATGTTCCATATTTTTGCAAAAAAGTTTCATTTTGGTACGCCACATGTATTGGATTTTCAGGTTGCTGCGTGGTGGTTGGCTAGGCTGTACGCGTGCTTTCGTAAAGTGGCACCTTTCGCCCTACCCGTTGAAGTTTTCGCTCTGGTCCACTGCCACCACACACCCACACTGCCATTGCACCCCCCGCCACCCCCGCGCGCGCGCGCTCGCTCGCCTCGTCTCGTCAAGCCAAGGCATGGCTGGCTTGGCTTGGCATGGTATGGTATGGCTTGGTGTGAGAGCCAGGTGCTTTCATAATGAAGTGTGGTGATACTTGCCGACACAATATCTCAAAATTGAATTCGGGACTTTCTGTCAAGTTATTGCAGCTCCCCCTTCAGCGTTCGGGGAAGGCATTAGAAGAAAATTTAGAAGGGGCATGTTCCATATTTTTGCAAAAAAGTTTCATTTTGGTACGCCACATTTATTGGATTTTCAGGTTGCTGCGTGGTGGTTGGCTAGGCTGTACGCGTGCTTTCGTAAACTGGCACCTTTCGCCCTACCCGTTGAAGTTTTCGCTCTGGTCCACTGCCACCACACACCCACACTGCCATTGCACCCCCCGCCACCCCCGCGCGCGCGCGCGCTCGCTCGCCTCGTCTCGTCAAGCCAAGGCATGGCTGGCTTGGCTTGGCATGGTATGGTATGGCTTGGTGTGAGAGCCAGGTGCTTTCATAATGAAGTGTGGTGATACTTGCCGACACAATATCTCAAAATTGAATTCGGGACTTTCTGTCAAGTTATTGCAGCTCCCCCTTCAGCGTTCCGGGAAGGCATTAGAAGAAAATTTAGAAGGGGCATGTTCCATATTTTTGCAAAAAAGTTTCATTTTGGTACGCCACATTTATTGGATTTTCAGGTTGCTGCGTGGTGGCTGGCTAGGCTGTACGCGTGCTTTCGTAAAGTGGCACCTTTCGCCCTACCCGTTGAAGTTTTCGCTCTGGTCCACTGCCACCACACACCCACACTGCCATTGCACCCCCCGCCACCCCCGCGCGCGCGCGCGCTCGCTCGCCTCGTCTCGTCAAGCCAAGGCATGGCTGGCTTGGCTTGGCATGGTATGGTATGGCTTGGTGTGAGAGCCAGGTGCTTTCATAATGAAGTGTGGTGATACTTGCCGACACAATATCTCAAAATTGAATTCGGGACTTTCTGTCAAGTTATTGCAGCTCCCCCTTCAGCGTTTCTGGGAAGGCATTAGAAGAAAATTTAGAAGGGGCATGTTCCATATTTTTGCAAAAAAGTTTCATTTTGGTACGCCACATGTATTGGATTTTCAGGTTGCTGCGTGGTGGTTGGCTAGGCTGTACGCGTGCTTTCGTAAAGTGGCACCTTTCGCCCTACCCGTTGAAGTTTTCGCTCTGGTCCACTGCCACCACACACCCACACTGCCATTGCACCCCCCGCCACCCCCGCGCGCGCGCGCGCTCGCTCGCCTCGTCTCGTCAAGCCAAGGCATGGCTGGCTTGGCTTGGCATGGTATGGTATGGCTTGGTGTGAGAGGCAGGTGCTTTCATAATGAAGTGTGGTGATACTTGCCGACACAATATCTCAAAATTGAATTCGGGACTTTCTGTCAAGTTATTGCAGCTCCCCCTTCAGCGTTCCGGGAAGGCATTAGAAGAAAATTTAGAAGGGGCATGTTCCATATTTTTGCAAAAAAGTTTCATTTTGGTACGCCACATTTATTGGATTTTCAGGTTGCTGCGTGGTGGTTGGCTAGGCTGTACGCGTGCTTTCGTAAAGTGGCACCTTTCGCCCTACCTGTTGAAGTTTTCGCTCTGGTCCACTGCCACCACACACCCACACTGCCATTGCACCCCCCTGCCACCCCGCGCGCGCGCGCTCGCTCGCCTCGTCTCGTCAAGCCAAGGCATGGCTGGCTTGGCTTGGCATGGTATGGTATGGCTTGGTGTGAGAGCCAGGTGCTTTCATAATGAAGTGTGGTGATACTTGCCGACACAATATCTCAAAATTGAATTCGGGACTTTCTGTCAAGTTATTGCAGCTCCCCCTTCAGCGTTCCGGGAAGGCATTAGAAGAAAATTTAGAAGGGGCATGTTCCATATTTTTGCAAAAAAGTTTCATTTTGGTACGCCACATTTATTGGATTTTCAGGTTGCTGCGTGGTGGTTGGCTAGGCTGTACGCGTGCTTTCGTAAAGTGGCACCTTTCGCCCTACCCGTTGAAGTTTTCGCTCTGGTCCACTGCCACCACACACCCACACTGCCATTGCACCCCCCGCCACCCCCGCGCGCGCGCGCGCTCGCTCGCCTCGTCTCGTCAAGCCAAGGCATGGCTGGCTTGGCTTGGCATGGTATGGTATGGCTTGGTGTGAGAGCCAGGTGCTTTCATAATGAAGTGTGGTGATACTTGCCGACACAATATCTCAAAATTGAATTCGGGACTTTCTGTCAAGTTATTGCAGCTCCCCCTTCAGCGTTCCGGGAAGGCATTAGAAGAAAATTTAGAAGGGGCATGTTCCATATTTTTGCAAAAAAGTTTCATTTTGGTACGCCACATTTATTGGATTTTCAGGTTGCTGCGTGGTGGTTGGCTAGGCTGTACGCGTGCTTTCGTAAAGTGGCACCTTTCGCCCTACCCGTTGAAGTTTTCGCTCTGGTCCACTGCCACCACACACCCACACTGCCATTGCACCCCCCGCCACCCCCGCTCGCGCGCGCGCTCGCTCGCCTCGTCTCGTCAAGCCAAGGCATGGCTGGCTTGGCTTGGCATGGTATGGTATGGCTTGGTGTGAGAGCCAGGTGCTTTCATAATGAAGTGTGGTGATACTTGCCGACACAATATCTCAAAATTGAATTCGGGACTTTCTGTCAAGTTATTGCAGCTCCCCCTTCAGCGTTCCGGGAAGGCATTAGAAGAAAATTTAGAAGGGGCATGTTCCATATTTTTGCAAAAAAGTTTCATTTTGGTACGCCACATTTATTGGATTTTCAGGTTGCTGCGTGATGGTTGGCTAGGCTGTACGCGTGCTTTCGTAAAGTGGCACCTTTCGCCCTACCCGTTGAAGTTTTCGCTCTGGTCCACTGCCACCACACACCCACACTGCCATTGCACCCCCCGCCAGCCCCGCGCGCGCGCGCTCGCTCGCCTCGTCTCGTCAAGCCAAGGCATGGCTGGCTTGGCTTGGCATGGTATGGTATGGCTTGGTGTGAGAGCCAGGTGCTTTCATAATGAAGTGTGGTGATACTTGCCGACACAATATCTCAAAATTGAATTCGGGACTTTCTGTCAAGTTATTGCAGCTCCCCCTTCAGCGTTCCGGGAAGGCATTAGAAGAAAATTTAGAAGGGGCATGTTCCATATTCTTGCAAAAAAGTTTCATTTTGGTACGCCACATTTATTGGATTTTCAGGTTGCTGCGTGGTGGTTGGCTAGGCTGTACGCGTGCTTTCGTAAAGTGGCACCTTTCGCCCTACCCGTTGAAGTTTTCGCTCTGGTCCACTGCCACCACACACCCACACTGCCATTGCACCCCCCGCCACCCCCGCTCGCGCGCGCTCGCTCGCCTCGTCTCGTCAAGCCAAGGCATGGCTGGCTTGGCTTGGCATGGTATGGTATGGCTTGGTGTGAGAGCCAGGTGCTTTCATAATGAAGTGTGGTGATACTTGCCGACACAATATCTCAAAATTGAATTCGGGACTTTCTGTCAAGTTATTGCAGCTCCCCCTTCAGCGTTCCGGGAAGGCATTAGAAGAAAATTTAGAAGGGGCATGTTCCATATTTTTGCAAAAAAGTTTCATTTTGGTACGCCACATTTATTGGATTTTCAGGTTGCTGCGTGGTGGTTGGCTAGGCTGTACGCGTGCTTTCGTAAAGTGGCACCTTTCGCCCTACCCGTTGAAGTTTTCGCTCTGGTCCACTGCCACCACACACCCACACTGCCATTGCACCCCCCGCCACCCCCGCTCGCGCGCGCTCGCTCGCCTCGTCTCGTCAAGCCAAGGCATGGCTGGCTTGGCTTGGCATGGTATGGTATGGCTTGGTGTGAGAGCCAGGTGCTTTCATAATGAAGTGTGGTGATACTTGCCGACACAATATCTCAAAATTCAATTCGGGACTTTCTGTCAAGTTATTGCAGCTCCCCCTTCAGCGTTCCGGGAAGGCATTAGAAGAAAATTTAGAAGGGGCATGTTCCATATTTTTGCAAAAAAGTTTCATTTTGGTACGCCACATGTATTGGATTTTCAGGTTGCTGCGTGGTGGTTGGCTAGGCTGTACGCGTGCTTTCGTAAAGTGGCACCTTTCGCCCTACCCGTTGAAGTTTTCGCTCTGGTCCACTGCCACCACACACCCACACTGCCCTTGCACCCCCCGCCACCCCCGCGCGCGCGCGCTCGCTCGCCTCGTCTCGTCAAGCCAAGGCATGGCTGGCTTGGCTTGGCATGGTATGGTATGGCTTGGTGTGAGAGCCAGGTGCTTTCATAATGAAGTGTGGTGATACTTGCCGACACAATATCTCAAAATTGAATTCGGGACTTTCTGTCAAGTTATTGCAGCTCCCCCTTCAGCGTTCCGGGAAGGCATTAGAAGAAAATTTAGAAGGGGCATGTTCCATATTTTTGCAAAAAAGTTTCATTTTGGTACGCCACATTTATTGGATTTTCAGGTTGCTGCGTGGTGGTTGGCTAGGCTGTACGCGTGCTTTCGTAAAGTGGCACCTTTCGCCCTACCCGTTGAAGTTTTCGCTCTGGTCCGCTGCCACCACACACCCACACTGCCATTGCACCCCCCGCCACCCCCGCGCGCGCGCGCTCGCTCGCCTCGTCTCGTCAAGCCAAGGCATGGCTGGCTTGGCTTGGCATGGTATGGTATGGCTTGGTGTGAGAGCCAGGTGCTTTCATAATGAAGTGTGGTGATACTTGCCGACACAATATCTCAAAATTGAATTCGGGACTTTCTGTCAAGTTATTGCAGCTCCCCCTTCAGCGTTCCGGGAAGGCATTAGAAGAAAATTTAGAAGGGGCATGTTCCATATTTTTGCAAAAAAGTTTCATTTTGGTACGCCACATTTATTGGATTTTCAGGTTGCTGCGTGGTGGTTGGCTAGGCTGTACGCGTGCTTTCGTAAAGTGGCACCTTTCGCCCTACCCGTTGAAGTTTTCGCTCTGGTCCACTGCCACCACACACCCACACTGCCATTGCACCCCCCGCCACCCCCGCGCGCGCGCGCGCTCGCTCGCCTCGTCTCGTCAAGCCAAGGCATGGCTGGCTTGGCTTGGCATGGTATGGTATGGCTTGGTGTGAGAGCCAGGTGCTTTCATAATGAAGTGTGGTGATACTTGCCGACACAATATCTCAAAATTGAATTCGGGACTTTCTGTCAAGTTATTGCAGCTCCCCCTTCAGCGTTCCGGGAAGGCATTAGAAGAAAATTTAGAAGGGGCATGTTCCATATTTTTGCAAAAAAGTTTCATTTTGGTACGCCACATTTATTGGATTTTCAGGTTGCTGCGTGGTGGTTGGCTAGGCTGTACGCGTGCTTTCGTAAAGTGGCACCTTTCGCCCTACCCGTTGAAGTTTTCGCTCTGGTCCACTGCCACCACACACCCATACTGCCATTGCACCCCCCGCCACCCCCGCGCGCGCGCGCGCTCGCTCGCCTCGTCTCGTCAAGCCAAGGCATGGCTGGCTTGGCTTGGCATGGTATGGTATGGCTTGGTGTGAGAGCCAGGTGCTTTCATAATGAAGTGTGGTGATACTTGCCGACACAATATCTCAAAATTGAATTCGGGACTTTCTGTCAAGTTATTGCAGCTCCCCCTTCAGCGTTCCGGGAAGGCATTAGAAGAAAATTTAGAAGGGGCATGTTCCATATTTCTGCAAAAAAGTTTCATTTTGGTACGCCACATTTATTGGATTTTCAGGTTGCTGCGTGGTGGTTGGCTAGGCTGTACGCGTGCTTTCGTAAAGTGGCACCTTTCGCCCTACCCGTTGAAGTTTTCGCTCTGGTCCACTGCCACCACACACCCACACTGCCATTGCACCCCCCGCCACCCCCGCGCGCGCGCGCGCTCGCTCGCCTCGTCTCGTCAAGCCAAGGCATGGCTGGCTTGGCTTGGCATGGTATGGTATGGCTTGGTGTGAGAGCCAGGTGCTTTCATAATGAAGTGTGGTGATACTTGCCGACACAATATCTCAAAATTGAATTCTGGACTTTCTGTCAAGTTATTGCAGCTCCCCCTTCAGCGTTCCGGGAAGGCATTAGAAGAAAATTTAGAAGGGGCATGTTCCATATTTTTGCAAAAAAGTTTCATTTTGGTACGCCACATTTATTGGATTTTCAGGTTGCTGCGTGGTGGTTGGCTAGGCTGTACGCGTGCTTTCGTAAAGTGGCACCTTTCGCCCTACCCGTTGAAGTTTTCGCTCTGGTCCACTGCCACCACACACCCACACTGCCATTGCACCCCCCGCCACCCCCGCGCGCGCGCGCTCGCTCGCCTCGTCTCGTCAAGCCAAGGCATGGCTGGCTTGGCTTGGCATGGTATGGTATGGCTTGGTGTGAGAGCCAGGTGCT
>CAXIWF010000440.1:0-25323 GCA_964036045.1 Eutreptiella sp. 'Long Island Sound 2002' | reverse complement strand
CTGCTGGGAATCCCACAGTGTGAGTCCTGCTCTGGGAGTCGCATGATGGAATCCAGCAGGAATCCCACAGCAGAACCGGAGAATCGACGATAAATAACTTTTAAAAGCAATCTTTGTGACTTTGAGCCGCTTAGAGTTCCAGAGCTAGCATATGCTACAGTCAACCATCTCTAGAATCGTTGTATACGGCTAGTGCTATGAAGGGCAAGTCTCAGTCCGGCATATCCCGCCCAAATGCAGAAATTATCGAATACTCTGATGGTAAGAAGGAAGTGTTATTGTTCGTATTGCTGCACTTCCAAGATATGATCGTTTTAACTTTACTGTGGACTATTGTGCATATATTGGTCGATTTTCAGGTCGAACATTTGATCCAGATGCCGTGATAAAGATTTCGCAGGAATGGATTGAGCGCCATATGAGGGAGCGGTATGACTATCGCTGTTTATTAGTCATTTTAGTCTTTTCCCACCCTAAACTTCAGTAACTTCCTACATTGGCGATTTTTGTCATTCTTATATACTTGTTCCAGGGAAGATAATTTTACGGAACCATCGAATTGTAATGTATTCTGTGGCACTTGGAATGTCAATGCAAAGAAGCAGGATGGGGCACTACAGAGCTGGATCTTGCCCCCAAATCAGCCTTATGCAGATGTATATGCTATTGGTTTTCAGGAAATTGTGGACTTAAATGCAATGAATATCGCACTTAACAGTGGTGCAACACTTCAAAAGGCTCAATTTTGGCACGATAGCATTCAGAACTGTCTGGACTCGACGCGGGTTAAATATACGATGGTGATGGAAAAGTATCTGGTCGGTTTGTTGTTGTGCATTTTTGTGAAGGATTCGCTTTTGCCGGTTGTAAAAGACGTGCGGGGATGCAGTACTGGTGTGGGATTGATGGGCATGATGGGCAATAAGGGCGGCGTGGCTATACGGATGAGTATCTACGATACTTCTATCTGCTTCGTATGCGCGCATTTAGCTGCACATAGGGAGAACATCGCCGGTAGGAACGCTGATTTCAAAAGCATATTCGAGAGATCTATTTTCATTTCGGAGATTAATCTTAATGCTTCAGTTGGTGGAGACACCGATAGCGGTGGTGAAGGTGTTGCTATCCCCACCGGAGATCGGCCCCTGAGCTTCACGCCTACCGAAGTGCATGAATCTCCATCAAGCCGTGAAAATGAAAAACTTGGAACGTCAGGTAATAAAATCGCTGAGCAGCTTCGTCTGGTGGAAATGCCTAAGCGTGCTGCAGCGCAGTACCTAGCGGAGGATTTGGACATCCCTGGCCATGAGATAGTGCTATGGCTTGGCGATCTTAACTACCGCATTGATGAGGTCTATACCACAGAAGAGGTGTTCCACAAGATTGAGAACAAGCAGTTTGAAAGCCTGCGAGCGAAGGATCAGCTTAATATCGAACGAGCGAAGGGAAACGTATTTCAGGGATTCACAGAGGGTATTCTAAACTTCCCTCCAACATACAAGTACCAGCCCGGTACGGATGTATACGAAACCAGGCCAGAGAAGAAGCTTCGCGCCCCTGCGTGGTGTGATCGTGTGCTCTGGCGCTGTGAACGCATAGGCATGGTGAAGCTCAGGACATACCGTAGTGCGCCTCTAGACCCTTCTGACCACAAACCCGTCAGTGCGCTGTTTGAGTGTGAGCTGCGCTCGATCGTTGAGGAGCACCAACAGGTATAGTTCCCACTGATGAGGCGGCTGCGTTGTTGGTAGAAGAAGATTGAGAAGTAGAACAAGCCTCGTCAGGGTAGTATGCTAGTAGTTGAGACCAGTTGGACATTTGTAACGCTTATTCTCGCCTTGACTTCTCTCTCTCTCTTTCTCTCTCTCTCTTTCTCTCTCTCTTTCCCTCTCTCTCTTTTTCTCTCTTTCTTTTTCTCTCTTTCTTTCCCTCTCTCTCTCTTTCTCTCCCCCTCTTTCCCTCTCTCTCTCGCTCGCTCTGTTGTTTTGCTATGGTGTCCTATGGTGCGGCTCTTCTCTTTGCTGCTTCCGTGGGGGTTGGGGGGGGGGGCGTTGTGCGCTCTGGTCGCATCTATCTCTATCTCCATCTCCATCGCTATCTCCATCTCTATCTTCATCTCCATCTCCATCTCCATCGCTATCTCCATCTCCATCTCCATCTCCATCTCTATCTCCATCGCTATCTCCATCGCTATCTCCATCTCCATCTCTATCTCCATCTCTATCTCCATCTCCATCTCCATCTCCATCGCTATCTCCATCTCCATCTCCATCTCTATCTCCATCGCTATCTTCATCTCTATCTCCATCTCCATCTCCATCGCTATCTCCATCTCTATCTTCATCTCTATCTCCATCTCCATCTCCATCGCTATCTCCATCTCTATCTCCATCTCCATCTCCATCTCCATCTCTATCTCCATTTCTATCTCCATCTCTATCTTCATCTCCATCTCCATCGCTATCTCCATCTCCATCTCCATCTCTATCTCCATCTCTATCTCCATCTCTATCTCCATCTCTATCTCCATCTCCATCTCCATCTCCATCGCTATCTCCATCTCCATCTCCATCTCTATCTCCATCGCTATCTCCATCGCTATCTCCATCTCCATCTCTATCTCCATCTCTATCTCCATCTCCATCTCCATCTCCATCGCTATCTCCATCTCCATCTCCATCTCTATCTCCATCGCTATCTTCATCTCTATCTCCATCTCCATCTCCATCGCTATCTCCATCTCTATCTTCATCTCTATCTCCATCTCCATCTCCATCGCTATCTCCATCTCTATCTCCATCTCCATCTCCATCTCCATCTCTATCTCCATTTCTATCTCCATCTCTATCTTCATCTCCATCTCCATCGCTATCTCCATCTCCATCTCCATCTCTATCTCCATCTCTATCTCCATCTCTATCTCCATCTCTATCTCCATCTCCATCTCCATCTCCATCGCTATCTCCATCTCTATCTTCATCTCCATCTCCATCGCTATCTCCTTCTCTATCTTCATCTCCATCGCTATCTCCATCTCCATCGCTATCTCCATCTCCATCTCCATCGCTATCTCCATCTCCATCTCTATCTTCATCTCCATCTCCATCTCCATCTCTATCTCCATCGCTATCTCCATCTCTATCTCCATCTCTATCTTCATCTCCATCTCCATCTCCATGGCAATCTCCCCATGTGCTGCGTGGATGGATAGGTTGTCTTCGATGATCTGATCGGTGTATTGCGCAAAAACAGCGCATCCTCCACGGGATTACCGCAGGTGCAAGTGCAAGTGAACGGCCAAGCTAGTGGCCTCAAAATCCGCTTCGAGAAAGTTAAATATATGGTACGTTCCATTCCATGCGAAGGGACGGGAGGGAGGGAGGGAGGGAAGGAGGGAGGTGGAGGCATATTATGAGCGAGATAGAAATGCTACCGGTACTCCGTGTCTGATGCCACGCCACACTAGAAGTAGCTATGATATATCACTTGCATTCTTGTGTCGCCCTGTCCCCATACCTACCTACCTAACTTACATACACATGTTCACTCTGTGCGATGCGCGGTACGGTGTGCCGAGTAGCAAGCTTACGAGGCCCACGTTGACCTGCATAACTCTGGAGATGGCATCGCGTTCTGGCGCCTAGTGCCGAAGCTCGACGAAGACAGTCCTTCCAAGCGCTGGATATCTTTCGAGGTGGAGGCTGGGTTGCTGCTTCCCGGACAGGTGAGAGAATGAAGACCTTCATCCCAACAGTACTGTACCAAAGCTAAAGTAGTAGTAGGAAATCTTACAATTTCGATTGCATCGCAGCGCAGCCATTTTCATCCTCAGCTAGAATGAATGAATGAATGTGTGTGTCTATGCTTGGGTAATGACGGAAGTTCCTTGTGTGTTGTTCCTTGTGTGCAGAAATGTCGATTGGGAGTGACGGTGAAGGTTGATAGGCTCACAGCCCAGGCCCTCAACGTCGGCAAAGATGTAAGTATTATTCGTCCCTTATTAATATTCTCTGCTAGATTATGTTGATGAACTTGGATAGAAAGTGTTCGATGCAAGGGCGAGATGGGATTGATTTTATACCGGTGGTGATGCCCATTATGCGAGTACTGTATGTATGCCGCTGGGAAAGATACTATGACATCCTTACTATCATAGATTCATGGGGTTTTCCCAATGCATATACTGCGTTTGTTCTTTTGTATCCTCTACGTATAGAGTCTGGACGATATAGTGGTGCTGCGCATTGAGAACGGCCTGGACTTCTACCTGGATGTGTCCGCCTCCTACCAGCGCTCCTGCTACGGTGTGAGTCTGGAAGAGCTGGTCACCACCCTGGAGCCAGTGAGCACCACTATGTTGCCCGTGGAGAGAGCTGCTGCTGCGCAGATGCTCGACGGGGCGGCCGCTGCTAGAGGTCTGAACGGCTTGAATGAGAAGAGCGGGTACTCAAGCGGTGGTGTGACTCCCACCATGAGTCGCACGTCATCTGGAGCAGCTCTTGCCGGGACAGTTGGTACGCCTGGGGCAGCTGGTACGCCTGGGGCGGCTGAGTTAGATTTCCTCACATCCTCGCCCAAGGCGGGTAAAGGAGCAGTAACCACTGGAGGCGGTAGCGGTGATAGTAGTAGTAGTAG
This sequence comes from Eutreptiella sp. 'Long Island Sound 2002', assembly GCA_964036045.1. Classification (NCBI taxonomy): domain Eukaryota; phylum Euglenozoa; class Euglenophyceae; order Eutreptiales; family Eutreptiaceae; genus Eutreptiella; species Eutreptiella sp. 'Long Island Sound 2002'. The sequence goes on along the minus strand of CAXIWF010000440.1, from coordinate 20,688 downwards.
TAGTGCAGCTGCAAGTTCCTTAGTGGTGAACACAGTGGATGTGGGGGGTGCGGATGTGTCACCGCACTCGCCTGTGTTGGGTCGACCGCGGGCTGCCGGCACCGCTATGGGAGACTTGCGCAGTCTCAATCAAGCCAACTCCCGACTGAGCGTGCCGAAGGAGCTGTGGCGTCTGGTAGACGCGCTGTGGAGTGGCAATGTGCTCAAGGAAAAGGATCTTTTCAACAGCAAGGCGCCTGCTAACGAGGTACTTTCGTCGCATTAGTATATTTTGCAGAAGAAAAATAAAAAAGGGAAATTGGGTTGACTTTTCGAATTATACTACTATATCGTCGACATTGTCATATCGATATAGTGCACAGGTGATATGATTATAACATAATCATCATTATGATTATATTATCATTATAATGCATTGTTATGCGGTTTGCCCTAGGTTGCAGCTATTCGGGAGAGCCTGGACACGGGTGCAGACTTCATGCGCCCCTGCAAGGCTCACTCCCTGGCCGCCGCTCTCGTGGAGTTCCTTGCCTCGCTGCCCTACCCCGTGCTGCCTGTGGAGACCTACCCCTCCGTAAGTAAACACTCCCTCGGCATTATAGGTGATATAAGGACTGAGAATAGTATCATTGAAATAATAGGTATATTATTATTGACAATGTTAACCACTTGAATCCCTCATGCTCCAGGTCTCATGCGGGGTGTGTCGTTATCTGTTCATCTTGAAGTATTATGAGCACTAGAAGAAGTATCATGCTGACTGACTACCTGTAAATGCATTCCTCTTCTCTTCCTCATTTTGTGCCATTCAATTTATCTATCCATCTATCATCCATCTATCCATCAATACATCCACCACCACCATGCTTCTGCAGATGGAGATTGACGTGACTCAAATGCGCAGCTTTTGTCGACGCTTGCTGGAGGAGCTTCCCCCGCTCAACTACAATGTCTTCACCTACATGATATCGTTTTTCCGAGAAGTTCTATCTGAGCATATTTACAACAGGTTCGCCCGAGCTAACTGTCTGTCTGTCTGTTTGTCTGTTTGTCTGTCTGTTTGTCTGTCTGTCTCTCAGCTTTAAGCTTCTTCTGATACTTACGGTTACCACTGACATGTATATGCTCTGCTTTGTTGTGGTTAATCATCACAATTATCACCACCATTATCACCACCATTATCATTATCGTCATCATCTATATTATTGTGCATTGCAGATGCACACCGCTGCTGCTGGCGAGCGTGAGCGTGGGCTGCATGATGCCTGGCACCGATCCGGAGAGCGGGATGCTCAGTCGAGAAGAGAAGATGCGCAGACTCGCCAAGCAGATGTACATGCAGCCTGCGATCATTTACCTTCTCACTGCCCACTCTCTGTAATTTTGACCATATACTTGAATGCTGTTTGATTGACAGCAGCAGGGCAGGGCTATTTGTTTGCCTTTCTTTGTTTCTTTTTATTTAAAAAAGGTATTCCGCGCATTTTCTAGCTTACGCTATCGTATCTTATGAGTAAATTTCGTGTTAAAAGTCTATGAGTAGTGAATACCAAATGCACTGATATATTGAAAAAAATGGTGAACTACGGTCGATAGATGGTTTAATATTTTCTTTTTTATTTCGAGCAATAAATTATATTCAAAGATTAATCATGATTACGACAAATTGCTGTGTGTATAGTACTACAGTTTCTATAATCGGTATGAAATATACCCGGCGGCGTTTTTAATTGCAGATATAATACTTGGGTGGCAACATCTAGTACATGACAAGCGCTAAGTGCCTAATCTCGGTGCTGCCAGTACCAAGCACGCAGTGCTATAATTAACTCAATTCTTCACACTGGGTGTCCAAAAGCCTATAAAGTCCATAAAGATGATTTTAATCAGAAAGCAAGGCTCAAGAAATTAACTGGTAATTTTGATTTTAATACAAAGAAGATCACATCAGTAGTCATTTTTAATTTCCTTACACTTTTCTTCTTCTTGATGCTCGGATCTGGCGTGTGTCCTGGTACCTTGGAGAGCCGGGATATCGCCCCAGATCGGCCTGCCGCTGCTCTCGGCCTACTGTTGCCAGCATTACCGCCTCCCCTTGACTGCCCTGCACCACCACTGCCACCATCGCCTCTTCCAATATCATGCTGAGCTCTGTTGTCTGAAGCTGCACCAGCACTCGGAGCAAATGGTAGACCCGCCGCACCCCTGATCACGGGCATGTCGGAAGGCGAGCTAGATGATGTGGGGGATCCGATGGGACGGGGTGCGCCGCGACTGGTGGCCCTGCTCCTGCTCCTGCTCCTGACACCTGCAGCACCGCCACTGCCCCGGCCGCTGTCACTGGGGCTGATACCACCACGCTCGGGGGATGATGTCGGGGAAAGGGGCCCCCTTCTCACAGCACCCACACCCTCACTAGCACCAGCACCACTTCCCGCACCACGGTTGTGTCTTCCAGATCCCGCTCCTTTCTTCTCATTGCTATCCATCAGCACGATGTCTTGCCCTAGCTGGAGCACCTGCTCGAGGGATGCAAGCTGCATCTTAGCATCTTTGAGTGACATCTTGCGCAGAATTTCCCGCAGCATCTGGGCGTACTTGCCCGCACCTTTGCCCTCGCGGAGCAACTGCTCAATCTACAGCGTGCAGCACGTGATTACACATCACCACTCAGTCACACAACACTAAACTGCGGTTTGATGCAAATCTCCAACTACAGAAATCTATAGTAGACTTTTAAGTGGTGGCGCACTTTTTAAGAGCAAAGCTTCGATATAACTTCGATACAATACTATGATACTGAGTTTGATGAACTCTTACTGGCCAACTACAAAATTTTATTAGATGCATCAACAGCTTGTGTTGATCTTACCGTCTCAGGTCCAGAGGATGCCGCACTTGCAGCATCACCAATGCTCTGAACTGTATGGGGGGGATGTATGGATAATAATCAAAAGAAGCCATAGGGGTCATAAGTAATTTGAAATAATATGCTTTCGTGTCATTACTGATCTGGACAACAAGATTGTAGAGAAATAAATGAGCGCACTACATTCAACATGATGTTTCACCACATCTTGAGGTCTTACCGGCCATGCTTGCGGGGCCAGTAGAAGAGAGCTGACTGTCAGTGCGCTCCTCTGCCTTGGGCTGGCTATGGGCCTGACCAGGGGGGCGGGGAAGATCCACTGCCAGCCGAAGTTGCTTCATCCGGGAGAGAAGTTCAGTCTGGGTGTGCAGATCCTGCGCCTGCAGCAACTCGCTGAGTAACTGAGCTTCTTCCTCACTGAGGTTCAGCTTGGTGGGCGTCGTCAGCGCTACTCCAGCTCCAGCTTCAGCTCCGACATGTGCAACCCCTGCTGCGGCGCCGGTGGTACCTGCAGCGCTTGCCGAAACTGGTGCTCGTTGCTGCCACTGTGCCTGACTTTGAGCACCAGTGGAGGTGGGAGTAGGGGCAGGGGCAGGGGCAGGGGCGGAGGTGTTATCCGCAACAGCATCAGTGTCAGAATCGAGAGCGGTGCTGTTGAAGAGCGGGGTCCATTGCGCCTGTGCGATCTCCTGCTCAATGCGGCCCCGACTGTTTGCCCTTCCCCGCTGACTATGAACATGACTGTTGTTACTGTTGTCCCCTTTTCCATCGCCACCAGCACTACCAGTCAGCGGGACCGAGCTATCCTCCTGTGATGAGCTGCCTCCCTCGGTCCCCGCTGCTCCCGCTCCAGCTCCCGCTCCAGCTCCCGCTCCAGCTGCTGCTGAACCGCCGACCCTGGCCACACGTCCTCGGTTGGGGCTGTCTAGTCTATTTAAGCGAGGTTGGGGCTTCCCGGCACTGGTAGACCCACTACTCGACGCTTGCTCGGCTGCAGCTAGAGCAGCATTGCGCACCTCTGCGGGGGTGTCCATCTGGAGCCTCTGCGCGCGCCGCCTGGCTGTGCGAGGCACCGATGGAACCGAGTTACCACTTGTGTAGCCACCGTCATAGCCCTCATCGAAGGCACCAGCAGCATTACCAGCAGCATTACCAGCAGCAGCAGGGGCCTTCGAGCTGCCGCCGCGACTGCGTGGTGGGGGGCGGGGAAGCCCCCTCTGTGACACAGTTGCATTTACCGCGACATATGCATTTGCACTTGCATTTGCAATTGTGTTTGAATTGCGAGTAGCAGGACTGCTGAGCTCATGCTCGCTATGGTATCCAGATGAGGAGGCGGCAGCTGATTCAGGAGACAGAGCCGAGGTTGCAACATGAGAGGTGCCAGTGCCAGTGCCAGTGCCACCTGAAGCTGATCTGGATAGCGGGGTACTCAGGCTGTTCCCACGTGAGCTAGACCCAGTACCAACAGCACCGGACGCCCCCAATGTAGAAAACATTCCATCAAGACCTTTACTCGGGCTCTCCTGTGAGCTACTTTTCAACTCCTCTGCAGCACCAGCAACATTGCCAGTGCCAACTGCGGGATCACCATCAGCCCCAGCATCTTCATTGTCATTCTCATCTCCATACCCTAGCTCGATCATCATCTTACGGGCATTTGGCGTCAATCCTGCACAGACCACGATGAGCGAGCCACTGCGTGGGTCGTGTCCGTGCTGCATGCGGCTGGTGCCGTACTGCGAGGTGGTCATGTCAAACAGAGCCGCCACCAACAGGTGCTGCAGAGCCTTGTACTGTAGCACACAGGTGAGGATCAGTTGATACGTTGGGTCTCTCTGCACATCTGCAAGGTCGCCTTGGTTCAGCAAGCGTGAGTAGAAGCCACTTCCATTTACTCCACCACCACTGGGGCCCACATTACCACCATCTGCACCGCTACTCCCACCAGCGCTACTCCCACCGCTTTTAGAACGCATCATGTCTACCCCCACGTGCTCCGTTGACAAAATACTCGCGTCGGTGCCCCATCTGCGGAACTGCAGCCAGGTTCTGTACACTGCTTCGTGAAGTTCTTCGTTTGCTGCCATGGGGGAGTGAACAGGCTCCCGACTATCCCCCTCCGCCCAATAATGGCTTCTAACCTCAACTCCAGTACTTATTCCATGAGGGACACTTCCAGGAGCTACAAAATCGGTGCCTTCGATTGGTAGCTCATTGGCACGCAGCGAGCCTGGGAGCAGTCGCTCTGCGTCGCTGAGAAGGAACTGTAGGATGGGTGGCGGTGCGCGCATAGCGCCAGTGCTTTCATCGCGCTGGCTATAATACCCCGAGGCAGACAGCACTGCCTGCTGCCAGAGCCTGGGAGATCCAATGGTGTCTAGATCTTCGAACGGTTTGCACGCATGAAACAGTAAATCGGCGCGATTCACCTGCGCGAGACGGGCTACTCTCTCGACACATGCCCTGACGTGATCGAGCAAAGTCGCCAATGCCATTTCACCAACCTTGCGTTTCAACAAATACTTCTTAAACATTGACAAGGTGACTTCATGCTTCCCACCATAGGATTTGTGAGAGTTCATATACAGTGCAGCAGCAGATGATGATGATGATGGCGATGAGATGCTGTGATTTTCTTGACTATGACCATGGCTGGTTACCCGGCCCTGGTTGCGTCGAGAAGGCGACATACCACGCTGTTCAGCAGCAATCATAGATCGATACTCTGCGTCGTGTTTGCGTATTGAAACTATGGTGTTCGCACCAGTATCTTGCATCAGCTGTAGGGTTGAAGCAGTTAAGCTTCCCAAAGAGAGGTCCTCTTCCAGCTCTTCACCATTGCTCCATCCCTGTAGACCGATGGTCACGCAGGCATTATAGAAGAAAAGCTCATCGAATCGCAACACCCCATAGCCAGGAGTATCAAGAACGAAGAAGAGAGCTTCACTCAAGGACAGCCATCGATCGGTGCAAACTTCAAGGCTGAAAGGATTATGCTGTGGTGACTTGTTTGCTGTAAAGCTTATAGAAGCATTCATCATTCTAATATTTAACTCATTGATGATTATTCCGACACACAGGTCTAGGTCTGCTTCTTCATAATTTTTCTGCAGCAGAATTTGTCGTAGAGCAAACACTCCGACAGCAACTCTCCGTTGTGAAGCCTTGTTAATAACAGGAATTGGAAGCAAGGAAGACGAGGCATTGGAAGAAGACCATTCAGAATAAAGGGCGGAAAACTCATCTGCGTCGATTTTTCCGTGTGCTCTCCAACTCACTACCTCCAAGAACTGAGTTAGGCTCCCTAAATCTACCGTTCGATGCACGTCCAAGACTGTTAAAGACCACAGCGTCAAGGAAAGATTTAACCAGCGGACCGATTTTCGTTGTAGCAAATGTACATATGACGGTGCAAGATAGTCTGGTTCCGATATCTCAGCAGGGTAGGAAAACATATTGTCCATTGATGTATCTATTTCTTTGCTTTCTTGCGCAGGTAGACGAGGAGGGACCGGGGGAGGACTGCCAAACTCATCACCACGACGAACAGTTGAGACAAAAGCTTTCTTCTTTGACGAGGGTGGAGATGAAGCTCGTTTGCTGGACGGCGACAAGCTTCGCTCAGGCTTGACTTTGGCTGTTGATACCGCAGCAAAACGTGACATTGTTGCCCTTTGCGCAGAATACAATGATTGAAATCAGATAGTAGCTGGAGAAGTTACTTGGAACACACTAGGATATCGTTCTATATGACCATACAAATGAATGTAACAACTCCTGAAATATATATCGTAAACTTACTCGTAAATTTTATCGGACCTGGGTAGTGTGAGTCACAAAGCAAAGATCCTGCCCGAAACTGCCAGAAGGCTTAAATATGTTTTGCTAAATACATATTCGGGTTGTAACGCTTTTAAAATAAAAAGTATATTACATTTCCTTAATTTAGTCAAGAAATAGATAATTTTCTAGTTCCAGCAGCAATCGTTTATGATTATCCCCTTTTCCCGACCATAAATTTATCCATCGGATCTGCCGATATTGAACTCGCCAGCCTGATTATTATTTCCGGTTAAAAATCACTAGCTTGTGGCACTATGAGATAATCCTCCTCTCCTCCGATTCTTATTAAGAGGAATTCTGGAGAGAGCAACTCATTGAAAGTTATAGTACTGGAATAGCGTGCAAGGCATTCACAATTTAGCTTGCATCAGCAAGAGTCGATAAACTGTGTAAAACAAAAGACAACTTTCATTGCGATATTTTAATTTAGTTACCACTCCTTGCAGGCACGCATGAAAGAATTCGCACACTTGGCACTGGATGTGAGTAATGTCTCGTTAGGAGTGCTTGAAGTCCAGAGTAATGCAGAATATCCTACTTATACAACTGCCCCATCTAATGATATCGACATTCTCTTTCGTTTTTTCGATTTATATAACTGCAGGCGGTTGGGGAGGATGCGCTAAGGAATTTGTCGATTTCCCCAAAGAAGTGGACCAACTTAATTTTGGAACTATCAGAGGTGAGAGTTTAACTGTTGTGCTATACCTCACTTATCGTGAATGTTTGAATTCTTTTATGTAAGTCATTGCATCACTCTCTGCTCCGTTATTTTGAATCCATTGCTCTGAATGGTTGAGTACAGCTATGTCAAGCAGCAAATGCGAAAGATGCCATCGCGAACCTCATCGAGCACATGGCAATGATCCTCCGAACAAAGAATATTCCCCGGAGAATATCTGAGCCATTCGCAAAAGATGAAGTTTTGCGACTTCAGCGAGTGCTGGGAAAGTTTCAAGCATTCCAATCAGGTGTTTCGAACTTTTCAAAACTAAATCCCAAGCTTTTCTCCACGTTACTGTCTAGAATCGCTAATATAGAAAAGGATGGTAGTTTGCATCGCACTTTGCAATCCATCTCGTACCTGAGTCCTCATTCTAACAGAGGGAGGAAACAGCCCTATAGCAAACCGCGTGCCAGCGAAATCGAAGACTATGGAGTGGAGCTCACGAACTTAGTGAGCTTTGCTATCCACGCCAACAACTTGCACACGTACCTGGTACTCCTCAAGCTACTGCTATCCTTATGGGAAGATGGAGAGCGGAGTAGTAGAGATCCAACCATCGATTCAATCAAGGTCAGCAGTGATGCGGTCGGCATGCTGGCCACTCACAGTGTGTTGGATGTGCGCGATCTTAGGAATATCAATGACGCAGAACAGCACATCGAGCATATGGAAACCTTTAATAGCATGCCGCGCATCATGCTAGCCGCGGGTAACCCCAGTAAGCTCTCGTCATATGAAGTTCAAGGACGAGCGATTGGCTTTATATCTGGTCTTGCTGTTATAGTAACCCCTCACGCTGATGCAGGCACCAACAGAGAAACAAAGTTAGACGCCCGTATGTTCGAAGTTACCCTTAAAGGACGTGGGTTTGCAGGTGTTATGGTTGGCTGGGCACGCTGTGGAGGTGACATAGGTGGGAGTGGAGGTGGAGCTAGCTGGAGCAGCAGTAGCCAGCCGCTCGGCTCCAACGCTGACAGCTGGGTGTTCGAGGGTTACTCGGACCACTGTTTCCACGATGCAACAGAGGTTAGTCGTCAGCGCCGTGTCAGCGCCGCGGCTGCCGCCAACGCGGTTAACAACAAGGATGTCAGTCTTGACATTAAAGGGGACGCCCTGACAGGCACTGCTGCTGCGGCGGCTGCATCCTTGAGTGTTGGCACAGACAGCAAGCAGATTAGTAGTAGCAGCAGAAGTGGTGGTGCTGAAGCTGAGGAGGAGGAGGAAGAGGATTCACTCTTTGCCGACCTTTTCTCTGATGAGCCACATATGATCAGTGCAGAGACTCTTTCACTGACTGCTTCTACGCCTGCTGCTCAGAGAGAAATTCGCGATGGTCCCGCAGGGCTTTTTACTTTTTCCGGGCTCGATCGTAGTGCCAGTAGTAGCGCATCGAGTGCGGTGACAGTCCCACAAGGCGGCAGTACAATTGACAATGCTGGTTCTGTCCAAGAGTCTGTCCTAGGAGGAGCTGCGGGTAGTAGAGATAGCTCGGATTTGCAGTCCATTCTGGAGTTTATGCGTGACGAAGATCGTGCCGACATAGGTACCATTCGACGCATGCTCGCGACTCGTGAATTGCAATCTTCTCCCTCGCGTGACTCGCGTGACTCGCGTGGTTCCCCAACTCAGCAGATACTGCAGGCACTTCTCGCTCGATCTGCATCGACAGCTAGTGGTGGAAGATCAGGCTCTGGAGCCCGTGCTGGTCCAGAGAGTGGCGCTGCTGAAGAAGCTGCATCAAGTGCTGCTTCGCTTGGTTTGGATATCCTCTTTGATGGCGTCGAGGATAGTTCCTCCTCTTCTACAGCAGCACCTACAAGTTCTACTACTGCGGGCAGTAATCGCAGCCGTAGAGCAGAGCAAGACTCTGCCGCTGTGCGGGAAAGTCGGGCGCAGTTGGCACTACGGGTTGGTGGCAAAGCACTGCAGCTTATTGATTCCAGTAACTTTGAATTGTTTCAAACTGTAGTTGCAACTACCACCGCAAACACTTCCCCTGCAACCGACTTGGAAGGAGAAACTGATGCGTCAGCAAAGCATCAAAAAGACTGTAATGTGAACACCGTGGGTGAATCTGCGAGAAGTGGGCCCTCCTCCAACAGCAGCAGCGATCCATCTGCTCTTCCTGCCGCTGCACTCCCCTCTACTCGTCCCCAGTACGAGCTCGCAGCGGGGACCGTGTTGGGCTGCTTGCTGTTCCCAGATACTGGGGTAATGGAATACTTTGTTGATGGCGTATACGTGGGTACTGCCCCGGATCGTATTCCGCCACAGGTGCTCAGCGCGGAGGGTGTGTGCCCAGTCTTCTGCAGTACAGCATCTGCCGGTTGTCAGGTTAATATTGGTCAGGCCCCCTACCGGCACACCGAAGAGCCTCTGAATAGAGTCAAATTCCACAAAGAGCAGCAGCAGCAAATGCTGGAGCAGCATGGGGTATTGGAGGCCACAGCCCCTGGAGCTGCAGATGCAGCGGCAGTTCCTTCTCCTCAGCCTTCCGATGGCAAGTCTGTCCATTCCTCGGTCGAGCAGCCCGCTTCCAAAGAGGCAAAGGTTGACGCTCCCAAGCCATCTTTGACGCTCAGCTCATGCCATAAGAGCTTCTACTTGTCACTGCGCCAGCCATCTTATCGGGGTGGTGTGTTTTTGCCAGGCTCGAGCAGTGCGTGTGGGGGTAGTGGTGTTGTGGTTGAGAATGTCAGCGCGGAAGCCCACAAGGCCATCACCTTCGAGGTCAGCTGCAGACTCGACCAGGACCAAGCCGAGGAGACTCCCAGCTCCCAACAGGCAGCCTCCTGCGATGTTACTGACGCTACATCACCCCCATCCACACCGCATTCGCCTTACAGTACTGGTGGTGGTGGTGGAGGAGCAGCAACTGCAGGCGTCGTGAAACCCATCAAATACTACACTGTGCTCAGCTGCAGCCCCAACAACGTCAATGCTGGAGCCACTGGCAATAACTACACTGGTGACGATTTCGGCTGCAACATGGGGGTAGACTCGCAGGGCTGCATTTATTTCGAACTGCTGGGGGGAGAGCTGGTCAAGACCCGGCCAAGGGCATTCGTTCCCGGCCGATGGAACCATCTCGCATTCGTATACCATTATCAGCGGAGCTCGAGCAGAGCCACAGTCACCATCTATCGCGACGGATTGAGCGTGTCACAGCATGAACTCACTAGCTCGAAGAAAAGCAAAGTCGGCAAGATCTATCCTCGTACGCTGACTATAGGGGGTATGCTCGGATTGCCCAGCCAACCCGGAAAGGGTGGGGCAGGCCAGGAGCTGCAGCTGCAACAAGAACTACACCGAAAGCAGCAGCAGAATGTGCGAAAGAAATCCGTCTCCGTTGCTTCAGATCGCAGCTGGGCTGGAGATGTGTGCGAGGCGCGTGTGTGGTCGACTGCGCGCAGTTCCGAGTCACTTCTGTCCAGCATTGGACGTCCGAAGATCAGTGGTGTTGAACTGGACTTGCTCGCAATCCTGAGCTTTGAGGAAGGAGCAGGGGCGACGATACATGACATCGCCATCGTGAAGAACACGGTGCGCAGGCTGGTATACCTTTCCCTGGTGGGCGACTTCCAGTGGAATAGCTTCGAGCCGATGACGGACTGCCAGACTGTAGAGTCCTTCCACGCCATCTCCTGCGATGCTTTGGCCTCAGAGAGCATGCGGTTGAAGCTAGCGGAGCTGGAGCAATGCGCAATGCGATCGGTTAGGGTTAGGAGGTACTCTGTTGATGTGGTTGACGAAACTTCTGCCAAGCAGCCGGGGGTCATTGATCTCATCGTCGCAGTGATCAAGAAGTTCACCGTCGCATGTGACAAATATAATGGCAGCTCTAATAACATTCCCACTGCGTCGATCATCAGGAAGTTCAGGTCTTTCTTGCCGCAAATGAAATCCCTGCTTGAGCCGAGTGATATCAGTTTTCGACTGATTAACTCATTGCTGCGGCAGGTAATACACATTTTGAACACTGATGCTTTTGGCCCGCAGCACACCAGTGGCAGCCCTGTAACGGACTTTCTAGCATCATTAGTCACCACACTCTTGTCAATTTTGAATAGCAATATCGCAGTGGTATTGGAAGAAGCACCCTCGTCTTCGTCCAGTTCTGATGGAGGTGCTGCATTACCTGTCGTAGGAAATTCCAGCGAAAGCACTGGCACCGCATCAGACTCCTGGTCTGACTCTATCAGCTTCAGTGGAGTGAAGAGTTTTCTTGCCTTGGGAGAGCAAGACAAGACAGAGATAACTTCATCGCTGCTAGTGGCCTTGTTATACTTCGCTTCAGGCTGCAAGTTGAATGGTGGAGGGAAAGATCGTGGTGGTGGCGGCAGTAGTGCTGAGAGTACCCTTCAGTCTTTACGTGAAGCTTCTGTCCGCACCCTCGTGGCAGGCATTGACTTGTTTATTCCAGAGCCGTCCAATCAAGTCTTTGCTCTTGAATGTTTGACCATGCGCTCCCATCCCGATAGCTTGTTGTTCAAGGCCAACCCGCTCTACCACGAAGCTCTCGGCATTGTATCCACTGTATCGCCGGAAGTTTTCTACAATGAAGCTACCCTCCCTCTCGATCCACTCGTTGCGCTGCTCAGTGTCTCTGTGGAAGGTTCAGCCGCGCTCTTCTCAGCACTGTGCGAAAAAGTTGCTGCATCTCCCACGCAACTCAGCAGCCTGGTTCCTGAGAGCATTCGACCTGTCGCAGACCCAACCCAGCAGCAAGCATCGAACTCGCCTGGTTCGAAAGCCTCGTCCCCAAGCCCTGCATGCCCTCGCAACGCTCCCTCCGGCTACATGGCCGCTGCTGACCTCGCTGTCATCCCACGTCCCGGGGACTTGGTCAAGCGTGGCCCGCACTGGAAGTACGGCGACCAGGACGGCGGTGAGAGGAATATAGGCGTCGTTCTCGAGGTTGGAAAATGGCTGAACACACCCAAGACGATGCTGACCGTACAGTGGAGCTCAGCTGGGAGTAATGAGATAAACTCGTACCGCTACGGTATCAGCAATAGCGGTCTTGGGGCTGCGTCAGACCAGAAAGATGCTGTTTTCGATGTGAGCATATTCCGCCCCGCTGCGGAGATACAACAGCTCCTGGGGACCGCTCAAGATGTAACCCCTACCACTCCCGAATCAGGGCGGTCAGCCAGTAGAGGTAAGGGCGGCAAAGGTGGCAGTCCCAAAAACAACGACGATTGGTCGAAGTACGATCGTATCGATTTGGCATACACGCCCGAGCAGGTGCAGCAGGCTTTGGTTGAAGATCGAAGGGCAAGCGCCCTCACCAAACGATCTGTTCTCATCTACATCAAGGAGAACGCTCCAAATGAATGGCTGGATAAAATGAAACTTTCTCGTCCATCTAACGCCCTTCTAATGCGCCTCAACAGCCACGATGTATCCCGCATCTATGGTGATTTCTACCGGTCCTTTTCGCCTGCCACTGGGGCCCCCTCTATGGCATCGAAGGTCAACAAGCTGAAAATCGAGCCGCGCTTGAAAGCAGGTGGGGTCGGATCCTCTGTCGAAGAAAGCCCGACGGACCGGCTGAATCGTTTCTTGGTCTTCCTACTGGAACAGGTTGAAAGTCTGACTCGCCAGGCCCAAGCTCAGACAAGCAGCACAGTTACGGGTACTAAAAGTGGCACAGGAAAAGATTTTAAGGATCTACACGCGCTCCTGAGTGAGGCTGGAGAGTTCAAGCTGGCAGTATCAGTGCAGTCCCTGCTTGCAGGAGCGTACTCTCCGCTCACAAACAGTGGCTCCGCTGGAAGCCAACTACTCTCAAACAACAACAGCAGCGCGTTTGAAGTAGCGACTACTGAAGATCGCCTGCAGGTGTCTGACTTCATGGCTCGTGGCGAGACAGCGATGAGTTGGGACTGGCAGCGCGGCATATGGCTCGAGCGGTCGAAGCATTCCAAGAACTCATCCACGAGCAAGGCCTCTGCCTCTGCGGCCCCGAACTTCCCATCTCCCTCACGATCGGGGGCTGGTCTACCCGATAAGATTGCTCGCATGTTTGCAGATATGGGGGGCAGTGCCGGCGGTAGTACTGGTGGTAGTAGTGGTGGCAAGAGTGAAAGGGTGAAGATACTAGCAGATCTCTCCATCGACAGGAACTACCTGGGGGGTAGTTTGTTCATCAAGAACCGGCTGCGCACCGTTGAGGTCATCCAATCCGGTGACCGCGAGTGGAACACCTGCATTTGTACTACACCTCTTCGCCCCAACACCGGGGTGTACAGATGGTACGTGAAGATCAAGAACTTCTCCGAGCGGCGCGGGCACTGCATGATTGGTATTGCCACCCAGGACTTCAGCTACGACGAGTTTCTCGGTCAGGATTCCGAGAGCTGGGGCATGTCGCCAAGTCTGGACTTGTTCCACGCCGGCCGCAAGCGCCGCAGCGAAGCCGACCGCAAGCTGACGATCGGCTCTCTCGTCGAGGTCACCCTCGACACGTTCCGCGGCGCGCTGCAGTTTGCAGAAATCCGCACGGAGGTCACTGGTAGTCGCCGCGTTGAGCCACTGGGCTACGACAATGTTAAAGGGGTCGTCGTCTACCCAGCATTCTCGCTCTACTCTCCTGGTGATTGCATTGCCATACTCACCAACTTGGAGGACATCAATGCCTACAAGAGCAGAGACATAGCCTTGGCCGGTGGCAATCCGTCAGCTTATACGCCTGACGCTAGTGAGGGCAACAGCGGCCCCAAATCTCGCCCTCCTATGCTCGGCGCTCCGCAGCCTGTTGTGGTAAACTACTGTCTGCAGTTGATTTCTTCCGCGACCAAGACGCTGGCGAATGTCGATAAAGATGCCGCGTGCACGCTGCACACGCATCCCGTACTGTCAATCTTTCTAACGCAGCTGCTTGGCAGCTTCTGCAAGTTTAGCAACGCACCTCTGCACCAATCGAAGATCTTGGTCGAGGCGCTAATAAGACTGCTGGATGCACTCAAGCAAGCTGTGGTGACTGTACGAGGTCATGCGGCTGCAGCTGCTGCTGAAACTACTGCTGGTGGTGCAACAGCTGTATCCCCAGGCACCTCGTCTGCTGTCACTGCGGTAACAGTTGAGGCTGGCAGCAGCAGCAATGAGGGTGCTGGTGGGGGTAATACTGAAGCGAGTGCGAGTGCTAGCAAAAGCACCGATACTGCATCCCTCATTCAGCGCTCAGATGACATGCTGGTGCAGCTCACCTTCGTCACGGCATCGTTGATCAGCTCTGTGGCAAGCTCGTGGATCCAATCGAGACGTGGCACTATTGACAATGAGTTCCTGGCTCAAGAGCTGCAGCGCTCACTGTCTTACACCCTAGCAGGCTCAGGGGAGCCCATAGTGACAGATTCTTCCGCAGGACCCCAGCAGCAGGAGTCTGCTGCCCGAGGCGGCGACACGAGTTCGTGGCTGATGAGCCCTCTCTTCGTCAATGGGTTCCGCAGCAGTGGCGGCGCAGAGCTTGAGCACCCGCTCCTGAAGGAGGCCTACTTCGGTGGGGCGGGCTTCGACCTGCTCATCCGCTGGGTCGCTCTCCACGACCGCACGCACCGCAACTACCGCCGCTTCGGAGGAGAGGACATGGCCCCTGCTGTGCGCATGCTCTTCGCGGTGAACGTGTACCACGCGGGCTACCTCCAGGCTACCTCGCACATGCTGGAGCTGCTCGAAGCCTTCGTCAGAGAAGGGCATGCGACAGTGCAGAGCAATACCAGTACCAGCAGCAGCGGTGGTAGTAATCAAAGCGACCATGGTGGAGGAAGTGATGACAGGATCGAAGAGGCACTGCTGTCGATCAAGCCGACCAACTACGTGCTCTACGCCTGGGAGGCCGCAATGAAGATCCGGGTCTGGGCCAAAGAGGCCGCGGCCTCCGGCTCCTCCTACGCCTTCATCGCGCAGCGCACCGTGGCTAGATGTCGCTTCTTGCTCGAGCTGGAGCCGAGCACTGCTGATCAGCACTTCGACCGCTCGCAGACCTCTCTGGTTAAGTGGCTGCTGGCATCTTCGCATCTAGACATGATGAAATCCGCCCCACCGCCTGACAGGCCGCTGTTTTCCGTGGCGTCTCAAACCAAGCAGTTCGTGACGGAAAGCAGCTCGATCACGCATCTGCGCGCGGCGGTCCACAGCGCCAAGCGGCGAGCGGAAATGCGGATCGATGGCTTCAAGGCGATTCGCAGCGCCCTCGGGAACATCTCGCAAGACATTGGCTGTGGCTCTAAGTGTGTGCTGATTTCAGGCTTGCCACTAGCGCTCAAAGGTCCAGCTCTTGTTTACGGAGCTGGTGCTTCGGCTGGCAGCGCACAGCAGAATATCTTCAAAACTGCAGCCTCCGCAATTGCTGCTGGCCATGGAGGTGCTGCTGCTGCAGTGAGCGCTGGTGAACTCGACCGTCTGGAAAAGACCAACTGTGGGCACTACCTGCACGGGCTCGATGGCATTGCGGCATCGACGCGGCTGGAGATGCAGGGCAGCTTCGACTCGCTGTACGCCTGTCTGACGGAGGAACTGGCCAGCTGCAACTACGAGGACGATCACTTTTACCAGCTCATGCTGTTTGAGTGTCTAGGCCTGCGCATCCTTGAACAAGACCATGCCTTGTTATCCAGGGTCAATATATTCTACTCGCTGCAGGAGATCTTGGATAACTCTCTGGCGCTGCTGTCGGACGAGTTCGTCACCCAGACGCAGCCCAAACAGGCTCATAATCACGAGCAGGGCCAAATCCAGGGCCAGGGGCAAAGACAGACTACCGGATCCATATTCGGCGGGTCAGCTCCTGCGCCTAGCTCGCGCTTGCGCGCTGAGTCGGCGTCAACGTCGGCAGGAGGAGGTGGGGCGGAACTGTCGGAAGAGGAGAAGGAAGGGGAGCAGAGCAAGACTGTGGTGCAAGCCGCCATGAAGCTGCTGGTGCTCATGACCCTGCAGGTGGCCACCACCCGTGACGAAGAGAAGAACACGCTCCGCACTGCATCCGCCTCCACCTACAGCAGCAGTGGTGGTGGTGTTGGTAGTGGTAGTTATAGCAAGGCTGATGCCGCGGGCAACAGCAGTATGTTGATGCCGGCCCCAGTGCTTCGGAAAGTCAAGTCCGGCCCTGCCACACTCAGCAAGTCAGTCTTCGATATTCTCTACGCTCAGTTGCACGAAGTTGCCGCTTCCTTGCTGCAGATGAGCCAGGGACTGCGCAGTTGCGATAACTTCATACCCACGCTGTACATCTCGCAAAGTGCGCACCTAATCACTTCCGAGGCCACGACCTTGCTGCTCTGTGTAGCGCAGAATGCCTCTTGTCAGAAGATCCTGCTCCGCCCCAAGTGGCTCACGCTGCTCTTGCAGATGGCACTGCTCAACTCCGCTAACGGTCAGCAGCGTGCCATCCTGTTGCTATCGGATCTGCTCACCGCTGTAGATATGCGCCAGCTGGAACTGGAAGAAATTGACTTCGCGGAATTCCCAGATTTCCTCAATCCATACTCGGTTGATTCAACTTCAGATGAACAACAGCAACTGGAGAAGGCTCATGGGTCAAATGACTCCGGTGTTGTCGGGGGCAGTGGCGAAGAAGGGTTGCCAGTTGCGCGAGCGATTGTGCAGATGATGTTGTCACTCATCGGGAACATGCTGCTCAACCTCGGGTCAAACCCGCTCGTCTCCAATGAAGGCTCGGACTTCGTCACCGAGGTGACCGAGGTGTCCCTACCGGTAATATCGGAGGCAGTAGCGATGCTGCGGCAGCTGTACCTGGCACCGTCCTGGCAATCCACCGTCGAGTCAGTGCTTCACCGGAACATAGAGGCTGCACTGGGACTCTCCGCGCAGGCGCTTGTGCAGTCTCCATACCTGTGCAGGACCACCATCGCCACCTTCTGCGTGCTGGGGGGCCAAATTGAAGCCCCGTACCGGAATTGCCCGGTACTTTTCCAGGCACCCACCACTAGTGCCACTGTAGGTGGCGGTTTGCTTAGCAGCAGCAGTGGTGCTGGTGTTGTAGTCCCGCCCATTGCCCCCGCACTGAGTGTAGGCGGCAAGGACATCTGCGTCGGCGTCTTCGTGGACTTCTACCAGACCATCGACAAAGTGCAGGTCGCTTGCTTGAAGCAGAGCAGTGCAAGGTCTGGTTCTGCAAGTGCTGAACATAACTCTTTGGGTGGGGCTCACATAGAGCAGATCATGGTGGTGATGTCCCTGGACAAGATCTATGCCATTAACAGATGCCCAGTGGAGCAACTGACCTTCTCTCCCAGACTGGTCCGCGGCATTGTGCAGTTCTTGCATCAATTCGCACTTTCTGCTTCGCCAGCACCCAACGATGTAGCTGAAACATCAGGTGCAGCAGCAACAGCTGGTGATAGTGCTGGTGCCTTCACCGCAGAAGAAAGTAAGGAGGAGATTACCCTCAAGGAGTCTAAAGCTGACGTCTCTGCTGTTCGAGGGGCGGCTAGTACTGCTTCTGCTGCAGATCGTGCGGAGGAAACAGCGGCTGCAAAAGTAGAATCTGCGGCAGATATAGGCCCAGAAGTAGGCGCAGGCGCTGCTGCTTGGCCCAAGGACTGTTGCTCCTTGGTTGAGGACGTGAGCTCGCTGCTGCGGGTAACCTGCATGCGCGCGGTCTCTGTGCTCGCAAACACACGCAGCACACTCGACAGTCTTCGCAGCGCACTCGAGGGAGAGTATGCGCAGGCCCCACAGCTGTCGCGGCAGCTGCTCGAAGAGGCGCAGAAGCCTAACAAGTCTGGGGGCTTGGCGGATCTCCCCATCTACGAGGAGTACGTCATGATCGCGATGCGGCAGCGACAGCGCTTGTGGGCGCATGCGAAGCAATCCGCCTTCGGAGATGCCAAGAAGCGTGCGCTGGCTGCGGAGAGAGCTGCTGCTGAGAAGCTAGCTGTTGAAAAGGCTACTGCTGAAAAAGCTGCTGCTGCCGAGGCAACTGCAGACAGCAAAGTTACCATTAGTAGTCAAGGAGCTGCTGCTGCTCCAACTTCCACTCCAGAAGCAACGGGAGATATGCTGTTGCCACCACCTCCATCTGTTGGTTCTGACGGAACAACAGCAGCAGGGGGTACTGCTACTGGTGAATCTGGGGCTGCTGCGGAGGCGAAATCAGCTGATCCCGGCGCAGCGCCCCCCGCACCTCCAGCACCTCCAGCACCTCCAGCACCCCCGGCGCCTTCCACTGGGCCGACGAGCCCACGTGCGATGTTGGTTCACAACATGTGGAGCTCTGGTGAGCCGGCAGATCCTCCCGACAGCCGCGACGAAGCCTATGAATTCTCAGACTACCCTGCTCATCCTGCTGGGTTTGTTGATGCTGATGCTGTGGTGGCTGGTCGGGCTGGCAGCGAAGCAGAGCAGGAGAACCCGCTGGTGGAGTCACTGGCCAATATGGGTTTCCCGCGGCGCTGGTGCCGTGTGGCGCTGGACCTGTGCGGCGGGGACCCGGAGGAGGCGCTGAACTACATTCTGACGCACGGAGTGCAGCTGGAGGAGATGGCAATGACGATGGAGCGGGAGGAGCGGGATGCGCGTGTGGCGTTGCGAATAATGGAGCAGCGGCTCGAGGAGCAAGCAGAGGCCATGCAGATGCAGCAGCAGAGGATGATGAGTGCCGAAGAGGCGCGAGATTCCTCCCTCACTGCTCCTGATCCTAATGCTGCTGCAGGCACATCTGCCACCGGGGATGCAGTTGACACAACAAATGGGCCACAAGGAATGAAAACTACCGAAGTGAACATCATCGGGCATTACGGAAGCAGATTCAACAAAGTGCTCGCATTCTACTCTCAGCCCTCTCTTAACAGTGAACGTCTCGGCTGCATTTACCCTGGAGATGATATCACTATTCTGGAGGTCCGAACGCACCCATCCGATCCAAACAATGTGTGGTATAAGTTGCCGTACTCCGATTTCGATGAGGGGCACTATCAGGCTTCGTACGGTGACGAAATATACGACATCTTCGTGTGGGTTCCCAAGTATTACAAGGGCGAAGAGGTGATCCTGGAAGGGCCGAACTCCGAATGTGAGTCTGAGAGCGATCTGGCCTCTCCCATCGGGGAGTCTATCGCCATCGACAAGGTGTACAAGATCATTGGAGCGAACGGAGCTTTAGTGCGCGACGGCACTGAGATCAGCTCGATGGAGGTTACATCTCTTAAGACGGGGGAGATAGTGCACACCTGTGAAGAGACCTTCAACTCGGAAGGCACCCTGCGTCTGCGCATTGATCGCCCTGTGGCGGGCTGGATAAGCAAGATATTCGGGCTGGTGCAGCTAGTGCAGAATCCAACTACTGGTACTTCTTCCTCTTCTTCCGCTGTTGCGAAGGGAAAGGACATTGCCAACCTGTCTGAGATCGATCGGTTGGAGCAAATCGATGACAATATGGAGTTCTGCACGGCACACGATGCCTACACTCGCGATGAACGATTCTTTGGATCGATGCAGGGCAACCTGTATGTCAGGTTCAAAGATCGCACCAAGAATACGACGCAGTCGCTGTACAACAGGCGTATGCGCGTGGCAGGTATGGGCAGCTACCACAACTACCTGCAGGGGCTTGCGAACCAGAGCCTGGCCAAGGTAGACAAGATCGTGTCTTCCCTGCTGAAGGTGATCCGCACGCTCTACGCGCGTAAGATCTCCCTCGCGCTGCTCATTCGCACCAACGCCACTGCCAGCGCCACTGTCAGTGTTGGCGCTGCAGCTACAACTATTCCTCCCATCCTACGGCACTTACTCTCGGTCGTGGATGATACATCCCCCGATGAGGGCGCAGTCGCTGTGCTCTCGGATGAGGCAAAAGCTAGCAGTGCCGTACACACCGCGAGTGTCTCGGCGACGGAGACCACCACCACCACCACTTCCTCCTCTGAGACCCGCATCACGGCGCCGGATGCAGCGCGCACGTTCTACACCTTTCTGCGCATGGTGGTGTTCCGCGGCGAGCCCTTCAGCTTCACTGGGCTGGAGCTGCTCGGTGGGAGTGATGCCTTTGCGGCAGCTGCGGCAGAAGATGCTGTTTTCTCCATCGAGCAGGTGCTGGACAGAGTACTACTGCAGATCCTGACCACTGCCCGTCGTAGTCTCCCTGCAGGCCAGTCGCTCCTGCAGCCACTGAAACTTTCAGGTTCCAGTAGAGCAGCTGGATCTGCTGCGGTTGGAATAGCTTCTGTTTCCGTCCCTATATCCACCGACGAAGTTACGAAGAAAGGGAGTGTCACCCATTCAT